>MJUU01038845.1:116485-133414 GCA_002080025.1 Modiolus philippinarum | reverse complement strand
TCTTTTATTTAGGGGCCAACTCCGACCTACCGTTGGGTGTGGGGTTTCCTCACCGTTCATTGAAGATCTTATGGTGGCTTTGAGTTGTTATTGCTCCCCTTAGGGTCGTTGTCTCTTTGACACATTCCCCGTTTCCCTTCTTTTTCTTATTTGAGACTCTCAGGAAATTTACCAAGATTGGAATCAATATTTTTTAAGATAAAATTGTTGAAAATGTTTGCCATAAACTACACAAACAATTCAAGTACAGTTGCTAGGTAGAATTCCAAAAAATAGTGGTCTTTGAAACTTTCAGGAAATTTACCAAAATTGGAATCAAATATTTTTGAAATCCAATTGATGAAAATGTTTGTCCTAAATCAAATAAACAATTTAAGTATGGTTGCTAGGTAGAATTCCAAAAAGTAAGTGGTCTATGAGACTTTCAGGAAATTAACCATTGGAACCGCCTTTCAGAATCCTAGGTTTTCAGAATTTTGTTTTTTTTACCAAACACTAGTCAGAATATAAGATAATATGCCAAAATTAAAAAAAAAACTAGAGTAATGACTGTCGGAAACGACAGTGATCCCTGCACCCCCTGTTTGACACAAAAAACAGCTATAGACCCTGGGTATAATTTTTCTTAACATTTTTGAAATTAAACTATTGAAAGTCACTATTTTTACCATAAGGAATTAAAGAATATATGGTTCTTAGGCATAATTCCAAAAAATACGTAGTCTTTGACACTTTCAGGAAATTTACCAAAATTGAATCAAATATTTTTCAAATTCAATTGGTGAAAATGATTGCCCTAATGGAAACAAATCCTAACAGTTTGGTTGCTAGGTAGAATTCCAAAAAATAAGTGGTCTTTGACACTTTCAGGAAATTTACCAAAATTGGAATCAAATATTTTTGAAATTCAATTGGTGAAAATGATTGCCCTAATGGAAACAAATCCTTACAGTGGTGTTGCTAGGTAGAATTCCAAAAAAATAAGTGGTCTTTGAGACTTTCAGGATATTTACCAGAATTGGAATCACATTTTCGAATTCAAAGTTTTCAGAATTTTAGTATTTTTCCAAATACTTACCAAAATATAAGATTATATGCCAAAATGTCCAAAAATATCAGTCTTTGACATTTTCAGGAAATTTACCAAAGTTGGAACCGGAATCAAAATTCTGAAAGCTTATTGCGCATCTACAGACTATATGCAACAATTCTGCAACACAATTAAATCCATAAATCCAAAAATGTAGGATGAGTTTGCGTCGCATGCCATATGTGTCACAATCAACATTTTGTGGTCTTTGTCAAATCGAATTCTTGGGGCCTCTTGTTAGCATCAAGATAAATTTCAAAAATCCGAAAGCTTATTGCGCATCTACAGACCGTATGCAACAATTCTACAACAAAATTAAAACCCTAAATCCAAAAATGTAGGAGGAGTTCGCGTCGCATGCCACATGTGTTAAAATGGACATCTTGGGGCCTCTTGTTTGCACCAAGACCAATATAAAAAATCTGAAAGCTTATTGCGCATCTGCAGCACATATGCAACAGTTCTATAACAAAATAAAACCCCTAATCCAAAATTGTAGGAGTTCGCGTCGCAAGGATTTGTGACGGACGGACGGACAGACTGACGGACGGACGGACGGACGAGGCCAACGACAATATCCCTGAACTTTCATTCGAAAGTGCGGGGATAAAAAGATATTGACGGAAATCGTGTAAAGTGGTCTCTGATACGTTTACTTCCCGGCCAGGAATAAAAATGAAGCTCCACATTTCTACGTTTTCTGACATATTAGCAGTCGAACATGGCTGTAGAGTAAATGAACATGAGACCATAAAACATATGGTAACTCCGACTGTGATAATTTTAATGAGCTGTATGTCCATTTCAGAAATGTATTCCTCATCAGCAGCAATAGAACCCAAACGAAGGAAATCCTTAATTTCAAAAATGTTTAAAATGTATAAAACCAAACGAAATCCGAATAATCATTAATATCAAATATAGCTAAGGACAAAACTACGATGGTGGGAGTTAATCCTTTGGTTTTTGAATTTACATAAATTTAGATAATAGTAAATGAACAAAGTGTACACATGAGATATTATCTCATGTATAAGTACACCATATCTAAGAAAAATAAAGAGCATACATCTCTACCACGGGGAATTGTTTTAACCTTTTGTGTCCATTTAAACTATTTTATAACAATATATAACATAACATAACATCTTTATTTCCAAATCAGGAGCCCACTAGGAGCAATGAGAGTATACCACATATACAAGAGAAGAACATGATTTACAGAGACATAAATACATAAAAAGATAGAACCATGTTGTTTTTATTAGGTATAATATAGATCAGAGTTGAACATAAGGACACAACAAAATAAAAATCTTAATCATTTTTTTTCCAGTATGAATTTAGCAGTGGCTGACATAACCTCATGATCTTCATTACTAAGAAAAAATATTAATTTTGACTGATTTGAAAGTGTTAGAAAATTCGGATATTTTATTCCAACAAGATAAAATAAAACAGATCTTTTATCCTTGAATTTAGGACAAATACACAAAAATGAGTTTCACCTTCAGTTTGATCTGTACAGCATGCACTTGGAAAGATACTAAGAGAACCAAAGCCAATTTTTTTATATTTTCATTTTTTTTTTGCAAGTGTAGAATGCTTGCAGTTATTGGATTTTAACAAAACCTTCAAAAATTGTCAATATCTGTCGAAATTCATGTAATCAAAGTTCGTTTGCTTAATCTTTTATCTAAAAGTATGACAATATATTTGAATTGAATTTGTTATGATACTGCTAGTAGTGTTTTATAGCATGTTTAGAATTTAATGCATTCATAAAGTAAAAGGTTAGCGAGAAAGTGTTCATATTTTTTTTTTATTTTTTAGGATGTTTGTTAAAACCGAAGGATCAAGCTTTGGAAAAAGGATGGTTCAAATAAAGCACCACAAAGGGGGGATCAGTCGATTTTCGTTTTGTTTTGTTTTTGTTTGTTTGTTGTTTTTGGGTTTTTTTGGCGATGAAAGAAATTAAAACAGTTCCGAAAAAGGGAGTTTCAACCATCGGAAACCCCCTCCTCTCCTGATCCGACAATGAAATTCTATATGAAGTAAATTGTAAATTTTCTTAATTTCGAAGTTACAAGCCGTCAAAAATCAGTATGGACAAAGATCATTCAGCAGATACATAAACATTGTACGTCACAATTTTAATAAACCAATCACAATAACATCACCGGATCTGGAATGTTGTTTTCGCGACGTCACAGATTAGAGCGCGACGTCATAAATCACCGGACTTCGCGAATTGCGGACAGGTTACTGTCTGTGAAAGCATGTAAAATAAATCTATGATAAATTCAATGTGGTTTAAATATGAATTGCTCATAACGAAATAGGGAACGTGGCAGCTCAAGATTTGATATGCTTCTCAAATTGATAGCAAAAATCTCCTTTCGGTATCGTTTCCCATAGAATCATTTTCAATTTTCAGGGCAATTTCACGGCATTTTACGATATGAATTTTCAGGGGATGCTTTGAAAATTCAATTAAAAATCCCGTGAAAATGGTTTTTTTTTATATCACAATACATTCACGGGTTAAATACAATATGCTGTGACAATGTATGATTTGATTTAAACATATTTATTTGCTAAAGAATAAGCAATGGGATTGGACAAAAGTTTTATCAACATTATAAAAGTCCTCTCCCAATACAAGAATATGTTTAAGTATACAAATATAAATGACGGCATTACAATTATATAATAAATATAATACAAACATGAAAGATGTCTGAATAGAAAAAAATAATAGATTAAAGAGAAAAATATATAACATATTGACTGGAGTGAGTTTTAAATTCATTATATCAGTGTTGATCAAAACGTTTTGTACGATTAATAAAGTTTTGTACACACGAAAATATATAAATATTTTGGTCATTCGAAAGGTTTTCATCACCAGCCAATAGAAATTCAATACTTAGAGTAAAATTATTTAGAGCGGCAAAGAGATTGTCTCTGCATTCGGTGAATAAATTACATTCCATAAAGAAATGAATGCAATCTTCAAAAGGATGCCCGCAATCACAAGATGGGTTGTTAACTATGTTTTTACGATAAAGATCCGGCTTTAAAGAACTGCACATGTGTCTTAATCTGGTATGAAGGATATTTAATTTTCTATCTCCAAATTTGAAATAATCAGGTGGTTTTGATAATTTCGGTTTTACTGTTCTTTTAAAGATATTAAGATTTCTAGAATTTCAAATTTCAGAACTTAATTGATTCCAGTCTTTTGCAATGACAATGTATTATCAATAAATAATAGAATAATAGGCGAGAGTATGATATTGAAGAGGCATTATCACGATACATGATAATTTTTAACTTTAAATGAGGGTCGGTATGATCTTTTTCGGGACAACAGGAAAGACAAAGAAAGCGTCCTTAATTCGTGCCTTCAAATGTACGTGAACGCAAAATGCGAGAAATATTAGCGGTATTTATATCAACATGAATTATATTCAGTCTACAAGTTAAAGGGATGACCATTTGATTTTCGGGGGGGGGGGGAGCTTGAGCGATTTTGTAAATAAATAATTTAATCTTGGTGCCAGTGAAAATATATATTCTTATCCTAATTTTCATGAAAATAAATAATTTAATTTTAATTTGAAGAATAATTTTTTCAATTGCAAATGGAAATAAATATTTTAATGTGACATTTGGTGAAAATAAATAATTTATTCGAGATTTTCATGAAAATAAATAAATTTTCTGGGCAAAATCGCTTAAGCATCCCAATCAATAAAGGGTCGTCTCCTAAATTATATGCCGCAATAGGGATAGAATACAATGCATAGTCCCTGGCCTAGGCCGAATTCTTCTGCCTCTAAGGTAAAATTATTACCTATTTATCGTTTATCTTTTATATTTTGACTTTTGGTTTTTTTTTCTGTTGCCCTGTCCAGGGCAACAGCAAGAATTAAAAAATAAAAGCCCAAATAGAAAAGATAAACGATAAATAGGTAATAATTTTACTATAGAGGCAGAATTCGGCCTAGTCCTTCACGTCTTCTTAGATATATGCAATATTTAAAAAACGTCCTTCGCCAAATACAAATTTAACAAATCACACAAAAAGATGAAAACAAAATAAGTAACCCAAAAACAAATATTATTGATATGACGTTGGATACCCGTTTCTTAATTACAAGTAAAGGTAACGATTTGTATCATGTATACCCATGTTATCAACTCCTCATAAGGGAGTACTGTGCTTTATTATTAAATAAATAGATTTATATATTTTCCCTGCTATAACAAAACAAATGCATTTTTATCGATTATTTGTTTGTTTACTTTAGTACACGTTTCGTTGTTCCGAGAGGTGTGCGTATTTAACATGATTTGATTGGATAGTGACATCTCAGAGGGGTTATTTAAATCGTGACCTTGGAAATTCCCACTTCAAGCAAGCATCGTACGTGACGTACGATGTTTGCTTGAAGTGGGAATTTCCAAGGTCATGTTTGCTCAGGTCAGTTAACTCGTCCATGCATTGTTGACGGCTTGTATAGGCTCCTTACTTTAAGGTAACAACCAGTGAATACACATTATAAAAGATAACTTTCAATTAAAAAAAATATATTTTTTATAAGAAAAAAAGTTTACCGTCTGTTTGCGAAACTTGGCTGTAAACCTGCGGTTCTGTTATTGAACATTCAATTTATTTGTGTCTCTACGGCGATGCCAAACATTCTGAAAGATTTTTTAAGTACATTTCTGCATAGAAACATAAAATTCTACTCCCTGGATTCGCCATTGCTTTCTACATGCACTTTTATTAGTTGTCACCCCACCTTTTAGTTGTACTTGTAGATTCATACAGCATGGTCGATAGAATGCACCACGTCAATCAGGTTAACGCACGTGACACGGAATTAAAGACGACCTGGTGTAAAAGTACAAATTGATGACAAATGTATACAGACGTTCTCGGAGTAACATTGTATACGTGGTAAAGGAAGTTGATTTCTTGAACTTTCCACACCCTTTATACTCTAGTTGTACAGCAATATGCCTTTTAGGATCAATCTACGCCGACATTTAGATATCACGGCCACAGCTATTGTTTATATTTCAGGTTTGTTATCTATTTTTATCGTTTAATAGGCCCGTTAAACTTACTTATACATAAATGTACGGACACACACCTGTGTCACAGGTTATTTTTGTGCATTACGCTTTACCTTGATGTTTATTCTGTTTATTACAGTAATGGATCGATCAGGGCCTTATCATGCCATAATAAACACTTAGACTCAAGCTAGCGAACAATAAGCCAGCGAACAATAAGGAAAATCAAGCCAGCGAACAATAAAGTAGCGAACAATAAGAAAGGGCGCCAAAGTGATCACAACTATAAACCGAAGAGATGCATACGAATATGATCACAACTAATAACCAAAGAAATACATAGACATAAAACGTTAACAAATAATGAATGTATATTCTAAATAGCCCGACACGTTAATTTCTTATTTATTTTTTTCATCCATAGTATTTGATCTATATTGCACATAATACCCTTTTCTTTGTACTTATTTACAACGATTTTTGAAAGTTTCATCGTGAAAAATAACGGAAAAGATGAAAATAAAGGCATATAATTAGACGGAAATATATTCAATATTATGCGATTTGCTGTTAAATTATGTAGATTTGAATGTTTACATGTGTGCATTGTAAAACAGTTACAATGTTTTAAATCTAAATACTTGCCCTTTGCATTTAGCTTTTTTAAAAGGGGGGGTGAAAAAAATGTTTTGTTATTACTGCAAGCATGTAAAAAAAGATATTGAAAAGCCATTATAAAATTCTGTTCTAAGTAAAAATCATGGTTAATAATGAATATGCGAATTCACACTTCGAGTGTTTTCTGTGTTTCCATTATAAGTGTTTCCTAAATCTCGATGACCTTAAACAGAAACAAATATGCTGAGATATTTTTTAGAGTTTACTAAGAATTTCGGTTTTTGTAATCATTATTCTTTCTAATATATGTATTTAAATATATATGTATTTAAAACCAACCGCGAAGAGTCGCAAATAAGCTTTAATTTCCAATAAATAAATAAATAAAATCACAAATTCAAAACATGGCGGACATCAAATATTAATACCGTTTGTAACAGAGCTAATGTTGTACAAGTATGCTGTTTCCTTTTTTAACACAATGTGGTATCAATAATTTGAAGTATTCGCTTTATTTCACAACAAAGTTTTAACCAGAAGCGCCAACATTTGAGCATTATGTTACAAAAACTTCTCCGTAGGAAGATATGAAAGTCAATACAAAGAGGAGTGGAAATCATATCACAACAAGTTTGGGTTGAACTGTCAACTTTGGACCTCCAATACTCAGTTCACAGGAGTTTACCCACCCAGATATTTGGGTTAGGGTTAGCCAGAGGCATGATCTTCAACACCCACAATATGTGGTTAAAAGATTTTCCGTAGGAAAATGGGAAAGTCGATCCAAAGTCGGATGGAAATCACATGTTTGGGTTGGACCTGTCAACTTTGGACCTCCAATACTCAGTTCACAGGAGTTAACCCACCAAGATATTTGGGTGAGGGTTAGCAAAAGGCAGGTCCAACCCAAACTTGTAATTTTCAGCCGACTTTGGGTCGACTTTCCAATTTTCCTACGGAAAAGCTTTTAACCACATATGGTGGGTCTTGGAGATCTTGCCTCTGGCTAACCCTCACCAAAATATCTGGGTGGGTTAACTCCTGTGAACTGAGTATTGGAGGTCCAAAGTTGACAGGTCCAACCCAAACATGTGATTTCCACCCGACTTTGGATCGACTTTACAATTTTCCTACGGAAAAGCTTTTAACCACATATGGTGGGTCTTGGAGATCTTGCCTCTGGCTAACCCTCACCCAAATATTTGGGTGGGTAAACTCCTGTAAACTGAGTATTGGAGGTCCAAAGTTGACAGGTCCAACCCAAACATGTGATTTCCACCCGACTTTGGATCGACTTTCCCATTTTCCTACGGAAAAGCTTTTAACCACATATGGTGGGTGTTGAAGATCATGCCTCTGGCTAACCCTCACCCAAATATCTGGGTGGGTAAACTCCTGTGAACTGAGTATTGGAGGTCCAAACTTAACAGGCGAAACCCAAAGTTTAGTGATTCGATTTCCACCCATCTTTGTATTGACTTTCCTATCTTCCTACAGAGAAGTTTTTGTTTCACGATGCTCAAATGCTGGCGGTTCTGGGTTAAAACCTTATGGTGAAATAAAGGGAATAGTTCAACTTATTGATACCACATTGTGTTAAAAAGGGAAACGGTATTCATGTAAAGGATTAGCTCTGTTAGAAGCGGTATCAATATTTAAAGTCAGTCATGAATAGGGTTAATGTCCGTATATATTTAAATTATACATTAGGAAGAATAATGATTTGAAAAACCGGAATTTTTGATAATCTCCAAAAAATATCTTAGCATATTTGCTTCTGTTTAAGGTCATCGAGATCTAGCAAACACTATTTATTTAAATACAGAAAACACTGTACGTGTGAATTAGCATATTCATTGTACACCATTTTTTTTACTTAGGACATAATTTTTATAATGGCTTTTCAAAATCTTCTTAAACATGCTTGATTTCAATGAAAGCGTTTGTTTCACCCCCTTTAAAAAAATAAATGCAAATGGTTTGTATTGGATTCAAACAATTGTTACTGATTTCCAATGCACACATGTAAACATTCAAATTTACATAATTTAACAGCAAATTGCATTATGATTGAATATATTTCCGTCTAATTATATGCCTTTATTTTCATCTTTTCCGTTATTTTTCACAATGCAAAAAAAGTTGTAAATAAGTAGAAAGAAAAGGGTATTATTGTACAATATAAATTGAATGCTATCGATGAAAAAATAATTAAGAAATTAATGAGTAGGGCTATTTAGAACATACATTCATTATTTGGAAACGTTTTACGCCTATGTATGTTTTTGGTTATTAGTTGTGATCACATTTATATATGATTCGTGTCGTATGCATCTCTTCGGTTTTTAGTTGTGATCATTTTGGCGCCCTTTCTTATTGTTCCCTGGCTTGATTTTGCTTATTGTTCGCTAGCTTGAGTCTAGTATAATAAACCAGGCCCCATAACTTGATTAATCAAAATGCCATTTATAAACTTAAAACCTACAGCTGCATACTTAATTTAAGAAATATCGATGAAAAAAGTCATTAAAATATCACACAAAATGAATCATAGATGACATTCCCAAACGTACTATACCAGGGGCGGAGGCAAGTTTTTTTTGGAGATAGCAATCACTCACTTTATTAAACGGGAATTCAGTATTAGCCCTTTACTGGATCCGGGATCACGGAAGGTGTAGTTATTCGGAATACAATGTTACTTGACATACTATGATCTACTATCAGTACCTATTCGTATATTTAAATCATAAGGGCCGTATTGTAATATATAATGTCGTCTGTTTCCTTACAAGATTCAATAAGCGTCTGTGCAACATGTACATTTTGACATTTTAAGTTACAAGCATTTTCAACCGAAAAAAAATCACAGTTTCTTCAAGATAGCAAAAATGTCAACAAGAGATGCCTCTATATATTATCATGCATGACTCGATAACTTTATCAGTTCAAATCTCTTAGTAGGAATGACACACGCAAAAGAATAGTTAACGGACAGAAAACGAAACAGAGAAACAATAAATACAATATATAGTTAAAAAGCCGTTTTGCTGCTTTTTGCATCGCCAAACCCCCTGTTAATTCTCTCCTGAATGGGGCAGTGCTAAATATTTCTGCTATTTTTTATGGTGTTCTACATTTTGTGGGAAATGACTCAAGTGGTTGTTACTCTACTGTAACAACGGCCAAAGTAGATGCTTACAACAATGTGTTTTGCTTCTTAAATTTTACAGGTATTTTATACGCTAGACTAATTGAATTGATAGAGCGGATGCGTCAAAGAAAACGGAGGTTTGTTGCAGTAAGTACAATAAGAAGAGTTACCGGTCTTACCTAATATTAAACGCAGAGATTTTTCCCAGGCAAATTGCCGACACTTTTAATGACATTTGGTTTTTGGCAATGACAGGAAAACCTGTGGCATAACAGAACTTTAATTTTGAGAGTATTTCATCCGGACTAAAGTTGTCATAATTACCATTTGCTAAACTAAAATGACTTAAATGTCGGTGTTTGGTTTATTATCACTGGTTGAATGACTGCTGAGATGGCCCCTCTGGAGTTTATCGAATATCAAATGCGCATTTTTGTTTCATCAAAAGCGCACATTTTTGAACATCAAAAGCGCACATTTTTTGCATATCAAAAGCGAACTGATCACCTGTTTTGACCCTCGATGGTGAGTAAAACGGTTGTGCAAAGCTCTGTCTAACTGATTATGGCATGACCTTAATTGAGACCCTTTAGGTTATTTGTTCTATATAATTAACTTTTCTTATGATTTGACTTTTGATACATAAAATGTTTGAATTTATGCACTGAAGATACAGAAGTTCTTGAAATGATCACATAGAGAACTAAAATTACATGTAACTACGATTATGGTATTTGTTTCGTTCATAGCCAGTAATGGAATGTTTTCTATTTCAAAACAAACATTTAGGGCTTGCTATATGGTGTGAGGTTCCTCACTGTGTTGAAGACCGTACGGTGACCCCTAGATGCTTTGTTTTGGGTCGTTTTAACCTGGATATGGGATGTTGTCTCCTTGACATTTACCCCATTTCCTTTCTTTTTCATATTTAGTTTGGATATTTATTTGTTTTTGTCTTCATGGTTTAAACCTTTATGATGTTAACCCATCGACATTTAGTTTCAATCTTTCAGATAATTCTTCCCTTCCAGAGCAACTGATGACACCTCGATCTATTTTCTATTTGTTAACACTGCTTATGTTTTGTCTCTGTCATGCTGTCTAAATTCGTCTTAAATATGAATTGCCATGTTTTTTTTTCTATTTGGATTTTAGAATTTCGCCCTTCTTTCTCTTTGCTTCAGTATTCACTTGTCGATGTAATTCCCGCATGCGAGAAAGGGGTGACATACAGTTATTCTGTACAATTACTTAAGCAAAGAAATAATATATGATAGGGCGAAAGAGGTTCAAATTTAAATGATAACTCAAGACGATTTGATTTTCTCTCCTTTCCTTTATGTCTGATGCTTTCTAAGGGGACGACCATTTGATTCTGAGGGGGGGGGGGGGGGGGGGGGGNGGTGCTGGCAAATTCGGTAGAGCCAGATTATTTATTTTCAAAATTTTGCGGGCCAGAATATTTATTTTCTATAACATAATCGTATCGTACCAATAAATCTAAGGTCAGATTATTTATTTTCTTGGATGTGCAGGCCAGATTATTTATTTCCAACTTTTTCAGGGACAGAATATTTATTTGCAAAATCTGCCAGAATCAAATGGTCGTCCCCTAAATTGTGTATTTTTTACACAAATATTTATGATGTATTTTACAGTCTATTCCATATCTTTTACACGATGCACAAGGAACAGTGGGCAGCTATTTTTACCAAACTAAAATTAAACAAATTAAGAACGCTGTCTGCAGTTCTGACATAAGTAAAGTAGAACAATTATTGGACGGCTGTACTAATGAACAGGTAAATAATACAACTATTACACAGCTGTACCAGTGCACAAGTACTAGGCTGCTGAACCAGTCCACGGGTAAATAGCATAACTACTAGACGGCTGTACCAACGAACTGGTAACTAATATAATAATAGGACATATATACCATGGAACAGGTAAATAATATTACTATAAGACGGGCTGTGCCAGTGAACAGGTATATAAATTAGCTATTGGACGGCTGTATCAATGAACAGTTATGGCATATTACTATTGGACTGTTATATACCAATAAAGAGGTAAAATAATATAACTATTGGACGGCTGTACCAATGAACGAGTAGAGAATGGTAAATAACACATCCTCTCATTCTGTTTGCATTTATGTCTTATTATTCGAATTTCCCGCCACTGCCAGCATGATTTTATATTTAGTAACCGTGTAATGGCCTCTGCCTTTTTATAAATTGACTTTAATTACGTACAAATTAACAGAATATAATACAGTAACACGAATTAGATAGAATCTAAACAGTTTTTACTGTGTTCACCTCAACATGACCTAAAATTCTGTATAATTGTATAGAACAAAAAGGATAACCAGCGGTAGGCTTAATACTATAGTATTAGTAGGGTTTATCATCTGTGCATACATATCTTATACAAGTTTTGTGAATCGTTTGTAATTGAAATATTTCGTATTGTCCAAAGTTTTTATATGCGTGTTTTGTTTTGTCATAATTTGTTTTAATGATATGTCTTTATTACTTCTTTGGTGTGTTTTTGTCAAGTGTTAGTCATTGAAAATGTTTTTGGTGTATTATGACATTCCTTATCTATATCAAACAGGTCATCAGAGCAGCAATATGTTCAGCAGTTACACTGGACGATGCTGAAATACTAAACCACATACTTCAGCGAGTTCAAAATACAGGTATGACTGTACGTTGAGTTTGACTGTTTTTTTTTCACATAGAAATGTAATTGCGATGTATTCATTTACACGTATATCTTCTGAGTTTTATGTGTGTTGGTAATTTTTGCAACTGACTATAATGACATATGAAAAGAGAACAACAATGTTATGCAAGGGTTTCCCGATTAAGAGTGCACCTGATCTTACCCATGGTTTTTTATTTGGGTCCGTGTTGTTCGTCTATGTATGTATGTGTGTCTTCATTTTTCTTTTCTGTACCGTCCTTATGTTATGTCTTTGTCCTTGTATTATTCGTTTTAGATTGACGGTTCGGTTCTCACTTACTTGAAACATTACAAAAAAAAAATCATACCAATATAAACTACAGTAGTGCATGGTGTGGTGCTCTTCAACATTATTCATACTATTCATTTATCGCTCCAAAGGCTTAGAAAACGCAGGCTTGTTGAATTTTTCGATACCATGGAACGTAAACCAAGCCACAATGTTACATTCCAAGTACGTTTCCCTATAAAATCTTGCATTTAACACCAATCTCGATCTCGATTTTAAATGAATGTATTTGACGAGAACTAAGTATCTCAAACGAGGAACCTAGTATCTCGTCGAGATACCTTCTATATGTGTTCTCCGTGACGTCGGCAATTTTGACATTTTAAAATTACACATTTTTTTCGCGGTTTGCAGATTTTGCGACATCACTTATGAGGTTTGCCAACCTTCATACCACAGGGCCGATACCTCTGCTGGTGGACTGTTAGTCCCCGAAGGTATTCACCAACCCAGTACTGAGTACTTCGGTGCTGACCCGAAAACCGATTTTATTGAAATTTGCAATATCTAAATTTTACAAAATTTTGTTTGAAAACTATATCTCCCTCATGCATATCTCTGTCCCTAGCTGAATTTTAGCTTTTCTATTTAGACCCTTTTGGTTATTTGTTCTCTATGTTCGGTTAATGGACTTCAAAATGTTTTGGTTTGATCTGCACTGATGAGTCATTAGTAGTCGAAATGCGCATATGCAGAAAATAAACTAACAGTAACTTCGGTATTTTGTTATTCATATCCATTCAAGATAATTGGTTATTGTCTCGCCTGCGACGAATGTAGCGAAAGCGAGACATAGCGATCATAGATTCCGTCGTTGTCGTCGTTGTCCACATTTGGTCAACCCGAATGTTAATTTTTTTTTGAACTTCAATATCTTTCTGAAATCTTACTCAATATCAATGAAATTTTTACACAATAATCAGTGCAACTTCATTATTAAATACTTAAGCTTATTTTTGAAAAAAAATAATTCCAATTTTTCCTAACAATGTTTAAACAAAATATGAACTTGGGAAATTTAGTTTATGTAGAATTGTTGCATAGATAAGCAATAAGCTTTCAGAATTTTATTCCGGGTCCAACTTTGGTAAATTTCCTGAAAATGTCCAAGGCTAACATTTTTTAAAATTTTTGCATACAATCAAATACTATAGCCATTATTTCATACCAGAAATAATTCTGAAAATTAAGAATAAAAAAATATGGTTCCAACTTTGGTAAATTTCCTGCAATTCTTAAAGACAAGCAATTTTTAGGACTTCTTTTTAGCAACCATACTCAATTTTAGTCAGAATTTGTTTTTCAAAGGTTAGATTTAAAAAAATATTTGATTCCAAACTTGGTAAATTTCCTGAAACTCTCAAAGACAAGCAATTTTTCAGAATTCTTGTCAGCAACTATGCTTTTTGAATGAATTTTAGTCAAAAAAATATTTTCAGTGGTTGGGTTTCAAAATGTTTTATTCCAATTTTTGTAAATTTCCGTATACTCTCCAAGACAAGTTATTTCTTAGAATTCTTAGCAATCAAATCTTAATATAGGCCAATTATAATGAAAGCGGAGTGAGCAGGCGAGACACTAGGTTCCGGGGAACCTTTACGAATTATTAAATGAAAAACTTAGTATCTCGACCGAGAAACCCGGTGTCTCGATGAGATACTATATTTCTCGCATGTTTTGTAACTTTCGTGTGCCATAAAGGACGCTCTTGTTTTGTTCATCTTGAAGTAATTATACAGACACATATTATGATGATGTAAGATCAAACAATAAATTTATATTCAGGGATTTTAACTACATTTTTGTAAACTCACTTCTGATTTTAGATGTATCTGGTGATTTTTACAAGAAACAACAATGCCAATACAATCGTGAGTATATTTTATCTCTGCGGTCAAGGAAGTGGCAAAACTTGTATTGTAATGAAGTAAAGATTAACACCCCAAACTTACACAATGTATTAGATTCGTCGATGTCAAATGTCTACATTGTAGATATATCAGACGTGAAAAGCTGACAAATGTATACAATGTTGTCTTTGTACAACGGCGAGTCAATGAAAGGTAGAGATCTTAATTCCGGTAAACTGATAGTTTTGCCACTTGCTTGACCGCAGCAATAAACAATAAATGTAGTTCCATTGCATTCGTTTGACATTTAACTTTGGTATCTCGATCTAAGAATGTAAAAGACTAGTACCTGCTTTGATCTTACACGACTGTACAAGGCAGCCATACAGTTGAGCAAAAAAAAAAGTCAACGGACGTAGACATCAAAGAAACACAACAAATTTTACGAAAGGATATAGAGTAAATGAACATGAGACCATAACACACATGTTTACTCCAACTGCAATACTTTTGATGAGCTGTACGGCCATTTCGGAAATTAATTCCTCATCAGCAGCACTAGAACCCAAACAAAGGAAATAACCATATCACAACCACCAAAGAAATAAATAAATTTTATTGGAAATAAAAACAGTTACTAGTATGTATTCTGAAACCATGTTACTTTTCATGTAGTAAAGGGAGTTAATTCAATTTGCAAATATTTATATAATCAAAATGATGAAATAAATCATAATACTTAAAACAGAGAAGACACGAACTCGGAAATACTGAGTCCTCAAAGTGTAAACCAAATTGCAAACTAAGTTGTGTAAACAGACATAAATAATATCACATTAAAAGTAATATTGTACATTTTACCCAATAAAATGCAAACAACATTAACAAATGAACATTACCGTGTATCTTCGTACACAGGATATAGGTGCCAGGACTAGTTTTCGGTTTAAGGTAGATCGACACTAATACACGGTGCATTCGACGACACTAATACACGGTGCATTCGATTGACGCATTTGCGAAACACAAGTGCTGAATTGACTTGATTTTCAAGCCGGAATATTACTTTTTTGGCCTATTCATTGTGACGTCACAATAGAGTGTTATACACATTCCCGCTCCCTTTTCCCATAAATATTGTATATTTCGTAAATGATATAAATATATCTCTTTGTCAAACGGTGACATATAGATTTTTTAAGCTCAATATAAAGCTGAAGTATATACATCTGAAATGTCAAAAAATGAAAACAAAATCTATCTGATATTTATTTCATACGAAAGCTAAACAATATCCCTATATGTTCTGCGTAAATATCGCTGAAAAATACTGAGTTTGGCCTGATTTTCAAAGCCTGATAACAGGATAAGATGATCGGTGACATATCATTTTTATTTTATTTTTTGAAACAATGGACTAAGATCTACAAAATATCTTAAAATAAAAAAAAATCTGTCTGATATTTTTATTAGGCTCGAACTACCTTAACTTTCAATAAAATCTATCATTAGTGTACGGCGTTACCATCCATGTACACTATTGCTAACCGTCAGTGATCACCATTTTGAAGTCTTGGATACCAGAAACCGATTTCCAGTATGTTAGATAAATTTTCTGTACAGTAACAAAATACCGAAGTTACTGTTAATTTATTTTCTGCATATGTACATTTCGACAACTTATGTCTCTCTTCAGTGCAGATAAAATCAAAACATTTAGACGTCCGTAAACCGTTAACCGGTGCTATTTTAAAAATCGAATGACCGGGACAGGGATCCCTTTTCATGTGAAATTTTGTAAAGATTGAATCACAAATCTCCGATTAAATAGTAGGACAAAATTATAAAGGCGGAAGAAATGCCGGTAAAACAATAAGTCTCTCCGAACTTCGTTTGGGAGAATTAAAAATAGAGAAACGGACCTAAAAACAATATGTCGTTCTCACTACGTCCAGGCAATACAATAAAGCACCTCTCAGATCATGTGACGTTTTTTAGCTCACCTGGCTATGCCAGGGTGAGCTTTTGCCATCACTTGGCGTCCGTCGTCCGTCCGTCCGTCGTCCGTCGTCCGTCCGTCCGTCGT
>MJUU01038845.1:87043-104897 GCA_002080025.1 Modiolus philippinarum | reverse complement strand
AAATATGTGAATTAACTAGTAGCAAAAACAAAATCCTCTGTAAACACAAATACATTATTATCACAGAACCAGATTTTGAGTTATGTTGTTTGATTCATGCAAATTTTTAACGATCAAAGATAATTCTTTCCCTTTTTGAAATTTCCCTAATTTATTAGAAACAGGAGCAGTCCTAAAAATGCAAGCTCATGCATATAAGTTTTACTTTCACAGTCAGATCTTTGCATAGCGCTACCTTCATAAGAAATTTATTGGATTGTTTTTAGTTCCTATCGTTGTCTACGTTTGTCTTTTGTCTTAATCATGCTCTTCATGTGTAGTTCCATGGCAGATTGTGGCATGTAATTATAATTTTCAGCCATTGTAGGTGTTTCCTGTTATCCATTTTTTACATATATAACACATCTGGAAGAAGAATACCTTTTTAATACTGATCAGATATTTTGTAAATTGATTTAGGCAAATTAATAAGGTTAAATGCAATGATATTACAACACAAATGTGTATTTGTTTATTTTTGTTTCATGTTATGAACAAATTATGAACAGTTATGGGGCAAAGTATTTGATTCTTACATCATTTTATATTATTTTACTGCATACAAAATTTCTGTTTTTGGGAAAAAACAGAGAAGGGAATAATGCCAGTTGGTTAGAAAAAGGTTCATCTACAACATCTCTGGCAAATTGACAAGTGAATACAAAGCCCAATGAAGGTCTGAAATAATAGTAACACAATTTCGATGTGGGATTTGCTTAGAAATACAGTTTTTTATTAGCATTGTATTCCGAACCAGCTCGGCATTTTGTAGTCATGAAAAAGAAACGTTATGTGGTAAATGTCAAGGAGATTATTGATTCTTATTTCAGATTGGATGTTCCTAATGTCATATGTTTTTTCAATGTTTATTACGACATTAAGGCGTATTAAAGCAAAGCTGTTTTTGTGCATTGAAAGGGTGTTAAAATAAACACTTCTACTTATAACAACTAAGAGAAAAAAAAAACGATATCGAAGATTTAAAAAATACCTAGATCTTTTTATTGTATATTGACGAAGATGGATGTTCGAAATCTAAGCTATATGACAAGCGTGATGATTTTAATTTCCCAATTGTGATCTTTCCCTTTCTAAGCAGCAATATACCTACCTCTTCAGCCTATGGGGTGTACATTTCACAGTTGATTCGTTACTGTCGAGCGTGTAGTTTGTACAGTGTTTTTTTGAACAGAGCAAAAAACACTGTCCCAAAAGCTGCTTAGTCAGGGATTTGTTCACCTGGAGTTCACACTGTGAGTGCCTTTGTTAGCTCAACTGGCCTAAAAGGCCATATGAGCTTTTGCCATCACTTTGCGTCCGTAGGATGTCGTCTGTCCGTCGTCAGTCGTCCGTCAACAATTTAAAAAATCTTCTAATCTGAAACTGCTTAAGCAATTGTAACCAAACTTGGCCTGAAGCATCACCAGGGTATGCAGTTTCAAAATTGTGTTCGATTAGTCCGAAGACCAAACAACATGGCTGCTGATACTTAAAATAGAACATAGGGGTAAATTGCTGTTTTTTGCGAATAACTCAAAAATCGCAACAGATATCAAAAATCTGACGAGATAAAAGTGATCAGCCTAGCAAGATCTATCTGCCCTGCAATTTTGAAGAAAATACAAAAACCCGTCTTGGAGTTATTGCCCTTTTTCCGTAAAATTTTCAAATTTTTTGCATTTTTTATTTTTTATTTCAAAAAGTGTAACAGATAGAGGTCACGTTAAATTGCAAAAAGGTTCAGCATATCAAGATCTTCCCACCTTGAAATTTTGAAGAAAATCCAATAACCCTGATAGGAGTTATTGCCCTTTTTTCACGGAATTTTCAAAATTTTCATATTTTTCACTTTTATTTTGAAAACTATAGAAGATGAAGGTTAAGTGAAAATTGATAAAATGCTTTCCATAGTGTGTTGACATCAAAACTGGTGTTGAAAATTGTTCGTTGACCGCCATTTTTATAATGACCGCCAAAAAAGGCGGGAAAATTCAACATTGTTTGATTTCAATGAAATTTGGTTTCCAAAAAGATATTGATGTTTCGACTTCAAAACCGATGTTGAAAATTGTTTGTTGAACGCCGTTTTCAAAATGGCCACTAAAAAAAGGCGGGAAAATTCAACATTGTCCGATTTCAATGAAATTTGGTTTTCAAATAGGTATTGATGTTGCAACTTCAAACCGACGTTAAAAATTGTTCGTTGACCGCCATTTCAAAAATGGCCGCCAAGAAAGGCGGGAAAATTCAACATTGTCCGAATTCAATGAAAGTTGGTTTCCAAATAGATATTGATGTTGCGACTTCAAAACCGGTGTTGAAAAGTGTTCGTTTACCGCCATTTTCAAAATGGCCGCCAAAAAAGGCGAGAAAATTCAACATTGTCCGATTTCAATGAAATTTGGTTTCCAAATAGATATTGATAATGTTGATATTGCGACTTCAAAACAGGTGTTGAAAATTGTTCGTTGACTGCCATTTTCAAAATGGACACCAAAAAAGGCTGGAAAATTCAACATTGTCCGATTTCAATGAAATTTGGTTTCTAAATAGATATTGATGTCATAACTTAAAATATTGTTTTGAAAATTGCCGTTGACCGCCATTTACAAAATGATGTCTCCACTTCAAAACTGGTGTCTAAAGTGGTCCTTAGAAAGAACATTTTTGTCAAAAAAGCCCAACAAAGAAATATAGTAAAACATGATGAGACTTAAAATACAGTTCAAGATATTGCTGGTGTTCAAACTACTTAAGTTTGAGGGACTGAAGTTTAACTGTATAACTTACAATGTGACCTTGATTGTTTTCTGTGTTCTCGTTTTGGCCATGTCTTTGACTTCGATTTTTGTATTTCACTCCTTTGTTCCTTCGGTATTCTACTGTCGTTGTTTGACACATCGTTGGGCGTCTCAGTACTTTAAGGTTGACAGGTAGCTCCTTATCTAAGTTAATTGTTTTTTTTCTCGGACCCAATTAAAATTGGCGATATTTATAAGGGACCCTCCCCAAATTTTTGCAGAACAGTTCAGTTAAAAACTTGTTTCAATGGTTTCAGAGCAGATTTTTTTTCCATTTTCGCAATTGTACAATTAAGTTTAGCACTGGAAAGAAATAAACAATTTTTGTAATTGACCTTTCATTACTCATTCCTGTTAAAGTGGTTGAATCTACTTTAATTATGTCAGAGGAGATACCATATCTTTAACTGTAATACCAGTGACAGTCACGATTTTTGTTGAATCTGAGCAAAACAACGTCATAGGCACAAAGAACAAGACTACATAGATAAAAGTCCAGAGACAAGACAAAAGCAAGAACTCAAGAAGACGGAAGACTAATTCTGCCGCTACACAACCACAAAACATAAACACTACAAATACAACAATAAAAACTAAAGCACTAAAAGTTTGAACTATCAAAAGAAGTGTTATGGAAGGGTAAGCGTGTCCTGCTCTATACAGCACCCGTCACATTTTCAGTGGGTCAGTCCAGGGTGAAGTCAGAATCGGTAATGTCAAGTCTGTGAGAATGTGAATCAAGCTGAAAATGTCAGTTTTTATACGACCGCAAAAAAATATTTTGAGGTCGTATATTGGTATGATACTTGCAGTGTCGTCGGCGTCGTCGGTGTCGTCGGCGGCGTCTGTAGACCCTTGGTTTCCGTGCGATAACTTCAATTCTAGTTGATCGGTCCTTATGAAATTTTAACAGAATGTTCCTTGTCACAAAAGAAAGGTTGGGATTGGTTTTGGGTATTGTGGCCTCGCCCGTTTTTTTAAAGGGCCAAAAGGGGCCAAATAAGGTGTTTTCATATATTGGGCTGTAGAATATTTATTATTTATCGGATTTTGATGGGGTTTCTTTCAGTGTGATCCTAAGGAAATTTCCAATCGGTTACATGTCAATATATTTCATGTCACACGAACCGTTAATGAGATATATGGGTCCCAAAAGGGGGAAATCTCAAAAATCTTTTTTTCATTTTTTGTCCGATTTTGATGCAATTTTTTCATTAGATTCCTTATGATAAATTAATATAGAGCTCAACTATTATATTTTTGGTAACTTGTTGCCTTTCCCAGCTATGAGGGGCGAAACGGGCCAAAATTGCAAATTTGCGGATTACCTGAAATTTTTATTTTTCATCGGATTTTGATGGGATTTTTTTCGTTGAATTCCTCTTGATATAAGCTTTCGGTAGTATGTCATCGGATTGTTCGTTGCTCTTACCGTTTCCAAGTTACAAGGGGTCAAAGGGGCCAAAATTGCAAATTTTTGAAATATGTGAAATCTTTATTTTTCATCGGATTTCGATGGGATTTTTTTCTTTGAATTCCTCTTGATATAAGCTTTTAGTATATTTCAACAGATTTTGCATAGTTCTTACCGTTTCTGAGCTACAAGGAGTCAAAGGGGTCAAAATTGCAAATTTGCAAAATATGTGAAATCTTTATTTTTCATCGGATTTCAATAGGATTTTTTTGGGGATTATTTCTCTTGATTTAAGCTGTCAGTAGTATGTCAGCGGATTTTGCGTAGCTCTTACCGTTTTCGAGCTACAAGGGGTCAAAGGGGCCAAATTTTTATTTTTCGAAATATTTGAAATCCTTATTATCGTTTTTCGATCAGATTTTTATACCCCGCCACACGTAGTGGCGTGGTATTATGTGATACCCTCAGTCGTGTGTCCGTCCGTCCGTCCGTCCCCCGAAGGTTTCCGACTGATAACTTCGTATCATGCTGCGCTCAGCGTAGCCCTTTATTATTTGTGACACCGACATATCATATTTATCTATGATGTCGTTGAGACGGCCATAGAATGTCTGAAGGGACGAAAGTAACAACGCCTGAACATATCCCTGACTCGGCAGTTTTTATGACAGTGCTTTTGCTCTTTCCACAGAGTCACTGTATGAACTGCAAGCTCTACAGTAACGAATCAATTGTGAGATATACACTCCATATGCTGGGGAGGTAGGTATATTGCTGCTGAGAAAGAGAAAGTTCACAAACGGGAAGTCAAAATTATCACGTTTGTCATACAACATAGATTTCAGACGTCCGTGCTCTTTAATGTATAATAAAAGGTCGAGGTGTGAAGCAGAATTGCATAGTTGCCTCTTTAATGTCAAGATCACTGGGGTAGAACAGATGTAAATATTTTTTAAATCTAGGGTTATTAAGAGAAAGTACATCGTCTTTATATCTGAATCTGACTTTAAAAGTCTGGGCTAGTTGTTTTTGTTTCTGTGTATTAGCCCTTGTAAAAACTTTGCTACATTAGAATAAAGGAAAAGGTTACTAAAAGTGATGCAAAACGAAGTTACTGTGAATTTATTTTCTGCATATGCGCATTTCGACAACTTATGTCTCTTCAGTGCAGATAAAATCTTAACGTTTTGAATACTGTTAATTCAAAGATGTTCAAAAACTGATAGAGAACAAAAACCAATTTAATCAAATGTGATACTCCATAGTTTTAACAAAATTTGCAAAAATTTAGATATTGCAAGGTTCCAAATAGAATCTGCTTTCGGGTCAGCAACGAAGTACTGACTACTGGGCTTGTGAATACCCAGAAGGACTAACAGTCTACCAGAAGAGGCATCGACCCAATGGTATCAAATAACTAAATACGGAAGTTATTGTGAATTTATTTTCTGCATATGCGCATTTCGACAACTTATGTCTCTTCAGTGCAGATAAAATCTAAACGTTTGAAATATGTTTTATCTTACCTATAACAAAATCGGATTACCTGCGTTCTCCATTTTTGGTGCAGAAACATTGATGTATTAGATCTTAAATTACTGTTTGAATGCTATTATGTGGAAGGATTGTTTAAAGAATAGCAAAAAATCAAACGTTTAAATGCCATTGCAGTATGCGAGACTGTTCGAGGAGAGTTGTTCAATGAGATCTTTGAAGTTTTTAATAATAAACATTCGAAGAATCGGCTTTTTCGCAGTAACTTTTCAGACCATCTTCAACTGCAATCACTGTAGTAGCAAGGAGTTTCGATATGGGCTTAGTGGTGCATCTAGCAGATCCTGCAATGCATCGCTGTTTGTAGGTATTCTTGTGAAGCTTAGGTACCCAGAAAATTTAAGGGTGATAACTGTTATCTTCATCCACTTCATCCGAAGAAAGATTTGTGATTATCCCGTCCGTAGATATTATAGTTCGGGTATAAGTAGAATTGCCAAATGAACTGTCAATAACAATATCCTTTAAAACAAGACAGTCTATATAGTGTTTCTTACAAAAATGAGCAATCGTGAAGCACCTTCCATACATCATTCAAGTTCATTTTATTTAAATTTACTACAAGATTTCAGAGCAGACGAGGAAAATGAGGGTCTAAGGTTAAACTATATATGTTCCACGATCTTGTGAACCTCTATGGGATATATGTTTCCCAGATGACAAAAGATACTAAAGTTTGTTTTCCTCTATCGGATTTGACTTTACTACCAGAGTCCAAGACGGCGGAAGTCTTATAAGAAGCACGAGATGCTAACTCTACCGGTGCAACTGATCTCATCCGTGGTTTTTTTATTGGGTCCGTGTTGTTCATTTTCGTATGTGTGGGTGTCTTCATTTTCTTTTATGTGCAGTGCTCATGTTTTGTCTTTGTTTCTTTGTTTTTCGGACGTTGCCATTGCCCTTGGATTGTTCGTTTTAGACTGACGGTTCGGTTCTCACTTACTTTCCAAACTGTCAGATCAAAATGAAATGAGCAAATTTGATACAGAATTCCTGTGGAGTATGTTTGAATTTGCTTTATTTTTTCAGAGATGATTGAAATATGATATTCCCATAGTGCCAATGTTAAAGTATGCTGTTTGCTGAAGACTATGTTTTGGTCTGATCCAACGAAATTAGCAATCTTCTTAAAGGCTTTCCATTTCCCTACAACATGCCAGTTCGGCTTAGCAGAATTTTATTCATTTGTCCGGAGATTATCAAATTATGATTTCCCAAAGGCTCCTATGTCAAACAATTTCCGCACTTGAGATATTTGTGGGTCAGACTTGTAGTAAGATCCTCTTGTAGTAAGAACTCTGTCCAACCTCCATGAAAATTACGTCATTGTCCCTGCAGACAAAGCTTCTAACAACATACTGTTTGTGTGTAAGAAACACTATCTCGACTGCCTTGTGAAGGAGACGGGCATCGACAGTTCATCTAGAAACCCTACTTATACCCCTACTACAATATCGAGGGATGAGATTGTAAAAAATCACACTTCAGTGTTGGCATCATTTGGCATAAATGCTAATGATGAAAACAATCAACTCCCTTAAATCTACTAGGTACCTAAAGAATCCATACAAACAGAGATTCATTGCCGGGTCTTCCAGATGCACCACTAAACCTCTTTCACAGCTCCTCACTATTTTGTTGACCGCAGTCGGAATGAAATGAACCTTTTTTGTGAAGGAAGGACTTCTCAGACGCAATACCTGTAAGTTTAGTTGAATTTGCTTTTATTTAGTGGCTTCTTCAGGGATGAATTATCAAAATATGATTTTCCCATTAGATCAAATCTTCAGCTATGCTTCGCGCTGGCTGAACGAAATAGGCAATGAGCGCACATTCTTCCTGGTAACTTTCGTCAAATTTTCTCCAGAATTTTTAGAGGAGATGATAGGGGAGTTAGAAAATTGTCGGAACACGGACCATAAACGGACGGACAACGAACGCCAATTGAGGCTTCAGTTTGGAGGAGCTCAAAGAAAGTACACACAATTTCAAGAAAACGGTAAAATAATGCGATTTGAGTTGGTATAAACTATAAAATTATATGAACGATGACAATGATCGTTTCATGTCAAATGCATAAAATGGTATGTTATAACAATTTGATGATAAGTAAGGAGACTGGTATGGAAATAAATATTTTATTGAGATTTACCGTCCGTGAGAGAAACTAGGTGATATGGTCGGACTATATTAGTGTGCAATTATCAAGATATGTAGGAAAACTATGCTGTATTTAAGAATAGAATACCAAAGTGTAGCAACAGATAAATATGAATAAAACATGTAGAAGACAAAACCGAATGCATAATGTATACAAATTATGTTCATGGATGATATTTTGGAAGAAAAATATTTTGGTATTAAACTTAAGTGGATATCTTGCACGTGCTACATTTAGAAGACAATATATCAGGTTCCTTGTTCACTTCGACAAAAAAAAATTAACACCTTAATACTGAAAGAAACTACATTACTAATGTAAGTAATTTATTGTAGACTAGATATTTTATTCACCACTAGTAATCAGACTTGTCTTGCATGAAATTAATCTTGCGTAAAGATTTTTTCGTCAGTTATCTAATTCAATCCCTTTTAAATAACGAAGCTTCATTTCGGGTATTGCAATCAGTGGATATCCTTGGTACTAGATTCTGCTTCTTATTTCGCTGTTTCGCTATTTTTGGATTGAGTCTTTCTGCAGCTGTTGAGAGGTTACTCGTTGAAAAACGTAAACTGCATATCTAAATTAACAGTTCATTATGCAAATTGGGTATTTTTTTCAAAAATAATTCTATTAATTATTTTTTCCTTAAAACTCATAATTATTGTTTGTGGATATCTTTTATACTACTGGATCGAGTTCTCAGCCTAGTTTTAGATAATTTGGTGAAACAATATTTAAAAAAAAATCTTGTACCTTCTACATATTCTTTTGGACAAAAACTTTTTATACCCTAGTCATTAAAAAATTGGGTCGTGCTTTTCGTGCTTATATGTCTATTATTAGGACTTTATGTGCACCAGGACCATATACCATTTATTTTGAAATACATTCACTTAGTGAGACCTATTGCAATTTACAATTTGCCGGTGGCTTTTTTGTGTCTTTAGATTTCGCCTCCTGAGAATTCAGTTCGGTTATTTGATATTACTCCTAGTAACTGTTTTTCGATATCACAGCTTTGACTGCAGCAGCTCTAATATATAAGATACATGTAAACTCGATGTAAAATCTACTTAGAAATTTATTTTTTTTGCAATGTACAAAAAAAAAAAGATCAAACACACAGTGTCACTTTATAAAAATGGAAAATATCATTTAAGATAAAAACTCCAGTATGCTAAGTTCAAAAATATAAAAACTTAAGGAAACAGAATTCTTGATATTCGATCCACTTGACTAACACTATTTCTATGCTTATGTCTTTTAACCAGACGACGATTTTTGATTCTTAGGCTTGATAACCAAACTCGCAAACGACTTTCTCCGCGACATAAGAACACCCGATTACTTGGTAAATCAGAATAAGATCTGTATGAATTATGTATAGCCTTTCCATTCTTGTTTTCCTGAAAAAGAACGAAGACCATTTCTACATAATTAAGCATAAGTAATACTGTGAATGAATATTTGTCCCCAATACCAAACATTCCTTATGAACAAAATCGAGCAATTGTTTATTCCCTTAGGAACAAATTCTGTAATATTTGTTCAGTTGGAACAAATATTCGATTAGACTAAATCCTTTTGGACCATCTCTTATGAAAGAGCAAATAGCACATAACAACACTGCCTAATATATGTTTAAAAGCACATTATGTTTGTTGAATTGTTATATATCTCAATATCTCTGATTGATTAGTTATACTTTAACGTCCAGTGGGCAATATTTCAGCTATATCAAGACGAGAACAAGTTAATCAATTCAAAAAAGTAAAAAAGGTAAGTAAAAGAAGAAAGAATTTAAAGGTGGAAGAGACAACGGCAGTAGAATACCGAAGGAACAAGGGAAGCGATGACTACAAAAATCGAAGTCCAAAGACATGGCATAAACGGTAACAGATAAAAACAATGACAAAACAAGGACATGAGACAGCTACAATGCACTGAAATAAAACGATAACATTAAGAACTAAGGCATTCATAGTGTGAACTCCCATGAAAACCGGGAGTGACCTCAGGTGTTCCGGAAGGGTAAGCATGTCCTGCTCTGCTAGCGGTGAAATGATTTTTGATTGCCACTGAAAAAAGTTAGAAATGGGTAGGGGCAGGAAATTTAGTCATGTGCGTCTGTTCACCTTAGAGAAATATATAAGGGGTTTTTATACTGCATGGAGTGTGGCGTTTCTCAACAAAGTTTGGCTACAATGGTTGGTGGCATGGCTTTCAACATTTTTACCTGACTATCCTGTATACATTGTAAACAGGGCATTCACCCTATCCACCAACTGAGGACGCGGCCGCCAGAGCCCTGAAAACTAATTCAGGTACCGGGTCAATATTTCTATTCTTTCAAAAGACACGTCGCTTTGGTATAATGATATAAAGTAGTTCAGCGGAAATCTAAAATAATAATGAACCAAAATGCAGGAAATTCAAGTCTAGCAAATTAAAATAACAACTACTTCTTCGTCAGTGGGGAAGAGAAAACATTAAGTTAAAGAGTTGCAGAGCTGGTCTTTACTAAGGGAAAAAAGAAATTGTGCAATGTTAAAAACGCAATGACAGCCGGACTTGGTACCGGCACTACCAAAAGCCAGCGGTAGGGTTAAACCGGTTTATTGGTACCAATACCTCCCCATTTATCTTTTTCGTTTCCCTGTAGTACAATAAACATACGAATAAAACCCAATACAGGTGGACTACTAACTCCATTACCACAATCTTCAAAGGGGAGAAAATGACAATATGTAATTTTGAAAGATGGGTCCAGGGGTGCTCGCCGCTAAACTGCTGGCTATCTCAAGGAGCCTAGTCTGCTGGTATAACACTCGCATTACGGAAGAAAAATCAAACTTAAAACTTCCCAAGGGGTTTGGTCAAGAATCATCATATATTTCAGTAGACATCAGCAGTATCCCTAAGAGGCCAGTATGTGTGAAAAGTTTTCAGGTCACTAGATATAAAGCTAATTTTACGGATGCAAGCAGAGTATCTTGTCGGTATCCCCTATTACGTAAACAATGTAGGTTACGTCCCACCTTTTCTTGATCTTTAATCAGTTTTTGGCATTTGTTAACAACATTTCCGTAAAAATGAGGATTAGAATGCCCAAAGTTATAAGCTGTTTGCGAGTAACACCATATTAAGATATTAAATAATCATATTTTTAATAAAACTTCTTAAAAGTATTCAACAACTTATGAAATCTGTAACCCTGTTGTAAAAATTTGGCTGTGATAGTAAGGTAACGTTCATTAAAATCGTCAAGAGTAGAACAAACGCGTGCAAATCGTACTAGTTGATAAATACATGTATACACGCCGTAGGATGGAGCTAGAGGAATGTCGCCGTCAAGGAAAGGGAAATCGGTAATGGGATATCAAAACCACCCCTTTTATCATATATTCAGTTTTTATTTTACCAGAGTCAATAATTATAGTTAGATCTAGAAAAGGACAGTATTTTGAGTCATTGTTAGCTTTGTTTGATTTCAGATCTTCTGGGTAAATGATGTCTACATAATCTAATCAAAGCTCCGATGGAGCTGAATCTCGAAGCCCTGAAATTCTACATGTGGCAAAACTTCGTAGTCATCCAAAGAACTACTGCATACGTCTGCATGTATTAAGTTATAGTCCGTAATACGTGAAAATAATCGGATTGTGTGATTTCGCATGTTGATTTCATTGCTATTATATATTATCAAGCGCATTTGGCCACTTATTGCGATTTTAAAGGCGTAAAAACTTCTTAAAAGGCGACCGCAAAGCGAGAGCCTTTTAAGAAATTTTCAGTCTTTAAAATCGCTGTAACTGGCCAAGTTGCGCTTGATAATTAATTTGTGCGAAAATTCGAACGAACAAATAGCGATGTTTGTATTTTGAATGCTAAGAAACATTTACTACACTATTTTAAGAATACACACTACAACGACTCGTTATTGTTTTACCTAAATAAATAATTTAAATCAGAATTATAGAACACCAATCCCTGAATCTATTAAGCACTAATTGATACTCAAAACAATAAATACGTTACTGACTTTGAAAATTTATAAACTTATGTAATAAACTCAATGTTATAATACTAAATTAATCGCGCTTCTGGACACGTGTACTTATGTAAACTTTAAATATAGATCGCTTCAGCTGTGTGAATACACATCTTACGTGTTTATCGTATGTTTCATTTTAAACCAACAAAAACATCTTATAAAGGTCAATGGGCGTGTTTTCCCATCAGATATAAAGACAGCCATTCATTTTCTATAAGCAACGAGTAAAAAAAAACGAGTAATTTGATTAACAAGCATATTGTTTTCAGTTTAATAAAACAACACTGTATTCAACTCAATGAAGAAATATAACTTAAATACTAAATTTATCCGATTTTGAAAGGAACTTGCGCACTATATTTTATTGGAAGCACGAAGGTCATCTTTTAGAGCTGTTAATAGGCTCATGCGGGGCATGTGATTTTTTCTTGCCATATCAATTTCATGGCTTCGAGATAAAAACTGGGGATTGTCAATAGTAAGGATATCGTCAATAACCTGCTGTTATAATTGAAAATAGAAATAAGTTTATCACTGTTAGGTATGGATCCGAAGCATGAATGAATGGACCACTTGAACACGTAATTTTACAAAAATTCCTTTTGAGACAAATAAGTAGTACAGAACACACCCATCAGACAAATAAGTAGTATAGAACACACACACACACTAAATAAATAAAAAAGAAAGAAAAAATAATAAAGATAAGCATTGTTAAACATGTCCGTAAAACAATCAGGAATTCTGTATTGGCCATTTCGACATCATACTTTTTAACACAAAAATTTGGATACCGTTCTCTCGTTTATCGTGTCGCCTGCTGTAAGCACAGTCGACACATAGGGATTACTATCCGTCTTCTTACGTTGTCGTCGTCGTCCAGTGTCGTCCGTCGGTTTTTGAATCCGCAACTCCTTCAAAACCACCAGTCTGATTCCAACCAAACTTTCAAGATAGTTGTTCACATGGTGTAGTTGTGCACCTGATACTTGGAATTTTGATTTTACAGATTTTAGAGGTTCACTGAGCTCATTTGTGAGTATGTCGGTTTTGAATCCGCAACTCCTTCAAAACTGCTTGTCCAATTCCAATCAAACTTTCAGGATATGTTGTTCACCTGGTGAAGATGTACACCTGATACTTAGATTTTTGACTTTACAGATTTTAGAGGTTCATGGGGCCAAAATAGCTCATTTGTGAGTCTGTCAGAAGGGGACTTTATGTTTGCACTCCGTCAGTCCGTCCGTCAGTCTGTCACACTCAGTTTTTCGGACTTTTTTCCCATATTATAAGAGATATTCATCTAATATTTTCTAAACTTTTCCAGATATGAAGCTAATATTTGCTATGTGAGTCAACCACTATGAGTTACAGATCAAGTTCCAGATTGGTTCCGGTCCATTGACTTTGGACGGAGTTATTGGCCTTTGACTTAGAAAATTTTGGTAAAATATAGGTTTTCCGGACTTTTTTCTAAACAGTTCCAGATATGAAGCAAATATTTGCTATGTGAGTCTACTACTATGAGTTACAGTTCAAGTTTGAGTATGGTTTGGGTCCATTGATTTTTGACGGAGTTATGGGTCTTGGGCTCGGAAAACGTTTCTTCTTCAACTATTTTTGCTGATCTAACAAAGAATTATTCCGCCGGATTGCCTTGCAATACGATCCACACTTGTTGAATCCGCAACTTCTTTAAAACTGCTAGTCCAGTTCCAACCAAACTTTCAGGATATGTTGTTCACCTGGTGTAGATTTGCACCTGAGAATTTTGATTTTAAATATTTTAGAGGTTCACAGATCCAAAGTTGTTTATTTGTTATTCAGGTAAGTTAATCCTCAACTCCATCATAGCTATAGTCAGATTCCAACAAAACTTACAGGATAGGTTGTTCACCTTATCTTGTTGTGCATCTGACATGTCATATTTTGAATTTACATATTTTAGAGGTTCACTTAGCCAAAATAGCTCATTTGTTAATTTAATTTGTAAATGTGGTATTCTTTCAAACTATGAGTCTCATCCAACCAACCTTTTATAATTTGTTGATCACTGATTTAATGGTGAACCTGATACTTTGAATTTTGATTTAACAGATTTTAGAGGTTCACTTGGCCAAAAATGACTCTTCTGTAGTGCAGGCGACACAAGTTTTCCATTGAACACCCATCAATTTTATAAAAATAATTGTTTCTCATCTTATACTCAGCCTTAACATATATTTCGGTGTATGGATTTCCAAATTTTTTAATTTGATCTGAATATTGTCACAATGCCATATGCAGGACAAACTTTATAGTCATTAAGGTATTTTGATATCCAATCAATTTTTTTCTGTGTACATCAACGTTCTCTTGTCGAAATTCAACGTAAAAGCTTTGGAAATTTCAAATTAAATTTTTTCTACGTATTTGCTTGTAAATATGAATGGTAGTTGTTCTACTCATTCTATCCCTGTCTTCCATTTGTATTTTTTTAAATTAATTCTTTTTGTCCATCATTGCAAAACGTTCTTTTGTTTTTGTTTACAACAGAAATGCCACACAGAGGGACTAAGTATCGACGCACGTTTTGATTGGTTGTTTGGAAATGAAATGTCGTCTCTGGTTGGTCAGGTAATAAACCGATAAGATTATTCATTTTTGGTCAATCAGCGAAAAGCAAAGTTCCTTATACATGTAATTTAATAATAACGCATAGAAAACATCAAACACATATTTCAACACATATTGAGGATCATTGAGCATCACAAGCATAAAGAAATTAACATATGAAGAGTACATTGGACAAAATCTCTACGAATGCATAGTAAGGTAAATCAAATGGCACAACACTTTAATTCTTGTTCCTTATCTTGAAGTCAGAATAAGGCTTTCAACAGTGAGCTATAGTTAGTTCAAGACGAACCCTATGCAGCGGCTGAGGGAATTCATCGCAAAATCCACATGTCTTTCGGTTATTGATGCGAGGTCGTCAACAAACATAAAACATAAAATATCTGGCAAAGTACTCGTGGATACTCTGTTTATTAACAAAGAATTATGGCAAATTTCTCATGAATTTAATTCCTCCAGCATCTTCTCAAGAAATCTTTTAATAGATCATCTGTTATATACAATTCCATTACAAAAGCAATTCAAATAAATGTTCATACCTATAGATAATAGATTCAGATACTAATTATGACATGTTTAACAATTTTTGCAGGTTTTTGTCCAGATTTGTTGGATTGAACTTTCAGAACCAAACTAAATTAATTGCTATTTGAAAGGGCGAATGCTTAGACACTTCCAACAAAAAAATGGTTTTGGTTCCATCTAAAACAGTGTAAATTGAACCAAACAACGGCAGTAGAATACCGAAGGAACAAGGGAAGCGAAGACCACAAAAAATCGAAATCCAAAGACATGGCAAAAAACGGCAACAGAGAAAAACAAAGACAAAACAAGGACGTGAGACAGGTACAATGCACGGAAATAAAAAGACGACACCAAAAACTAAGGCACTCATAGTGTGAACTCCCATGAAAACCGGGAGTGACATCAGGTGCTCCGGAAGGGCAAGCATGCCCTGCCCCGCTAGCGACACCCGTCACACTATCAGTGAAGAATAAAGTATTCTGAAAGGTCTGTTTGGTAGCGGATTGGTTTATGTCATTTTCTAACTCTTAGACGAAAAACCAATGAAATCCATGGTACATGTTACTTCTCTAATCATCAAACAGTGCCATGGTGATATTTTGAAAAGCTTTTCGTAAATCTCTATAGTATTGAAACAATCACAAGGACAAATCGGTAGCACAAACATCACTGACCAAGACAAAACTAAAATTACAAGACAACACGTAAAACTAAAGTACTGACAGTGTGAACTCCCATAAAAACCGTGAGTGACATCAGGTGCTCCGGATGGGTAAGTATGTCCTGCTCCGCAAGCGGCTCCCATCACACTATCAGTGAGTCAATCCAGGGTTGAGTCAAAACTGGTTATGTCAAATCCGTGAAGACATGGAATCTAGCTGAAAATGTCCGTTTTCATTTGGGACACAGACACGTCATATCTGTCAATGATATCATGGTGATGGCCATAAAATTTCTGAAGGGATGAAAGCATCAAGGGCTGAACAAATCCCTGACTAAGCAACTTTTGGGACAGTGTTTTTGCTCTATTAAAAAAAGCACTGTATAAACTACATGCGCGACAGTAACGAATCAACCGTGAAATGTACACTCCATAGGCTGGAGAGGTAGGTATATTGCTGCTCAGAAAGGGAAAATTCACAATTGGGAAGTTAAAATCATCACGTATGTCATATAGCTTAGATTTCAAAAGTCCATCTTCATCAATGTATATAAACAGATCTAAGTACGAAGCTGAAGTAGATGTGTCAGTAGTCTCTTTAATTTCAGGCTCATTGGGATAGATCTGGTGTAAATATTCCTTGAATTTTGGATTATTAAGAGAAAGTACATCGTCTATGTAGCGGAAGCTGAAATTAAAGGACTGGGCTAAATGTTTTTGTTTTTTTCTGTGATAGCCCTTGTGAAAACTTGGTCTCATACGAGAAAAAAAAGAGATCAGCTAAAAACGGCGCGCAGTTAGTTCCCATGGGAATCCCGATTGTCTGTTGAAAAACGCGACCTCCAAATTCGACAAAAATATTATCTATTAAAAATTCCAACATCTTGATTACGTCATTCTCCGTGTACTTCTTGTTTGACTCAGTGTGGTTCTTTACAAAATATTTTTTGCTTTTCCCTACTACTAAGTAAGTGTATCTGCGTTCTCCGTTTTTTAGTGCAGAAACATTGATTATCAAATCAGAAATTATTGTTTTCACTTTATTTTGTGGCAGGGTAGTATAAAGAGTGGAAAAATCAAAAGTGTGTATGCTGTGGCAATGGCTAAGACTACTAGAGGATATCTGTTCAAGAAGATCTTAAGAATGTTTTAGAATCCACATCTGATTGACGCCGCTCGTGGAGTAGACTTTATCGCAGTAACTTTTCAGGCCATCTCTGACTGCGGTCAATAAAGCAGTAAGGAGCTTAGAAAGTGGCTTAGTAGTGCATCTGGAAGACCCCGCAATGAATCTCTGTTTGTATGGGTTCTTGTGAAGTTTAGGGACCCAGTCGATGTAGGGGAGCCGATTGTTTTCATCATCCGCTTTGATTCCAAAGGATGTTAAAACTGAGTTGTGATTTTCAATAATCTCCTCCCTTGATAAAGTAGTGGGAGTATAAGTTGGGTTTCCTGATGAACTATCACTTCCCATCTCCTTAACCAGACAGTCAAGATAGTGTTTCTTACACACGAACAGTATGTTGTTAGAAGCTTTGTCTGCAGGGACAATGACGTGATTTTCATGGAGGTTGTCCATCGTTTTTCTAACGAGGGGATCTTCAAATATACTAGGATTTCTGGATTTCATGTATGCTTTCAAACGCCGGATACGATTCACAATTAACGACTTAATGAACCTGATCCAGTCGGACAGCGTCTCGACATCTTCTTCCTCGTTCTTTGCCCACTTCCTCGCATAGTCCTCAACTGCATCCATCAAAATTTTGAAGTTGTACTTCCAGTTTATATGCTTGGGTTCACGGAATTTTGGACCTCTTGAAAAAACCTCTCGTAGTTTGATATTGTCTACAATATCTAGGTCACCGGTTATCACGTGTCCAGCCGGACTGTAATTGAATGGGGAAGTAGAGCAAGCACAATCAGGTGGTTTGGCTTTGCAGTCGTCAATTTTGAAATCGCGCAATACCCGTTTGTAATTGAAAATAACAAAATAACGAGATACATGTATCTCGTTATTTTGTTA
>MJUU01038845.1:76757-86844 GCA_002080025.1 Modiolus philippinarum | reverse complement strand
CATCCATCAAAATTTTGAAGTTGTACTTCTAGTTTATATGCTTGGGTTCACGGAATTTTGGACCTCTTGAAAACCTCTCGTAGTTTGATATTGTCTATAATATCTAGGTCACCGGTTATCACGTGTCCAGCCGGACTGTAATTGAATGGGGAAGTGGAGCAAGCACAATCAGGTGGTTTGGCTTTGCAGTCGTCAATTTTGAAATCAAATCGCGCAATACCCGTTTGTAATTGAAAATAACAAAATAACGAGATACATGTATCTCGTTATATTGTTATTGTCCTTTAGAGCTGTTTCGCAACACATTTTTTGTTTTGTTGTAATTGAAAATGGAAGTTGCAATGGGTTTAGTGTAGGAATACGAAATTGATCTTTGAAGTAAGGTGGAATGTTTGATGTGACTCTTTTGCTATGTTGAATGTTGGCGAGATTTATGGCGTCCAAGCCTTTATTGGCGAACTGAATTTTGAGAAACGTCCGGTTATCAGGTTCGTTGGCTGTTTCGCGGACAGGTTTGAATAGTCTGTGGTTTGCTATATCCAAAACAATTGCCCAGTTTTTTACTTAAATGGACACAAAAGGCTATACATGTACATGTACATGTACTTGCAGCCATGTTCGACTGATAAACAGATAAACAGAAAACTATGAGACAAATAAAATAGATGGAAGATTCCAAATGACGCCATCCCTTGCATATTGACTAAATAATTTAAGTTACAACATTTTGTTAGAAGTAATAAAAGTATATTTTATACAGCCATATAAAACACTTCGTAAAATAGTTATTTTTCAAACACCGAGAGTATTTTTACTGAAGCTTTGATCAAATTCTGCATCCCTGCCTCGTCTGATTTCTACCCCTTGTTTCTACAAAGAACGCCTGCGACAACAAAAATATGAAATTGTACAAAAAATGGTTCATTTGACAGAAATTGTAGTGAGTTGACATTTTTATTGCTATTTAGAGATGTGAGATATAAACCTTGAAAACAGATACATAAATGTATTGGAATTTAAGATAATTTTTCATTTTTTCCCAAATTTTTTTATTGAGTCATCTGATTGATTGACAAGCCCAGTGAGCAATATTTCAGCTATATCAGGACAAGAAGAAGACAGTCAATTCAAAAAGAAAAGAAAAAAAATACACAAATAAACGAAGAAAGAAGTAAGGGTGGAAGGGTCAACCGAGGAAACTAGTTTTAATTGCTACTGGAAAAGGGGCGAAATGGGAAGGCGCAGGAAATTAAGCCTTCTTTACGAACCCCAGTAAGCCTGTTATCTTGTAGCACATTTTCACTGCAGATAGCAGAACTTAAATATCTGGATGATGCTGAATCTGATACCTGTAATAGTAAACCAAACGTATTTAATGCATTTTATGTAGAAATAGGCAATTTTTGCAAGGATAGTGAAATGCATGTGGACAGATAGGAGTCCTTATTCGAACTTTGTAAGCATATGGCTTTGGCTCGGCCTAGTACGTTTAACAAACAGTTGCGAAAAAAATATAAATAAATAAACTGTGGACACAGGATATATCTCGCCCGCCCCTTGCATCGCCTTAATTTGCACACTGATCTATGGCAGCAGGAATAAAAATAAAATATAATTTATAACTGTGTTTACAATTTCCTTGGAAAAAATTATGTGACCACTCATGTATGACTAAGGAGCCAGGGCCCCCATCTTGGAGTGGAATCGGTATGTACTCCCCAAGACGAACTGCATTTCAAATAAGAAGTGCCTAGGACTACTGGTATAGGCTATACAAACTTAAAGTGATCGTTCAAGCGTGACTAAGGAGCCAGGGCCACCATCCGGGCGTGGAATCGGTATGCACTCCCCAAGACGCAAATGCATGTCAAATATCAAGTGCCTAGGACTTCTGGTATAGGCTGTACAAACTGCTTGCTGAAAACTTAATGTGATCGTTCATGCGTGACTAAGGGACCAGGGCCATAATCTAAGTAGGGATATAAGTTGTATCCCATAATAATGCAACTGCACATAAAATACTATGGACCTACAACTAACATAAGCTTATTAAGTCACAAAAGTTTGCAATTGTTGACGCCACCGCCACCGGAAACGCTATCCCTTAGTCTCGCTCCCGCGACCTCTTCGTCGCAGGCGAGGCAAAAACGTTCACCCTTCAATGTCCTAGCATTATCTTTTACAATTTTATTTTTACATTTTAATTACTTTAGTTTTTCGCGACCTACATATAATTGTAGGACCAATCTAGCTCTCCTTTTATTTGTTGATGTTTTGAAATACTTTGAGATGGTCCAATATTGATTCTCACCATGACACTGACACTTGAATACACTTTATAAAGGTTGACAATTACAGCAATATGCCTTTTAGGATCAATCTACGCCAACATTTAGATATCACCGCCAGAGTTATTGTTTTTATTTCAGGTTTGTTAACCATGTTAACTATTTTTTATCGTTTAATAAGACCGTTAAACAGTATATACTTAAATGTATTTATACATATTTATACACATTTAAATGTACGGAAACACACCTGTGTCACAGATTATTTTTGTGCATTACGCTTTACCTTGATGTTGATTCATATATTTTTATTATGTTTATTACAGCAATGAATCGATCAGGGCCTTACCATGCCATAATAAACCAGGCTCCATAATTTGATTAATCAAAATGCCATTATAAACTGAAAACCGATAGCTGCATACTTAGTTTAAGAAATATCAATGAAAAAAGTCATAAAAATAAATCATAGCTTACTATACCAGGGGCGGAAGCAAGTTTTTATGGAGATAGCAATCAGCCACTTTATCAAACGGGAATTCAGTTTTAGCCCTGAACTGGATCGGGGAAAGGTGTAGTTATTCGGAATACAATGTTACTTTACATACAATCATTACAATATGTACCTATTCGTATCTAAATCATAAGGGCCTCATTGCAATATATCAATCTAAGAAATCATCTTAAAGGTGTGCTAGTTTTAGTTTCCTTTACACAAATTCTTACAAAAGTCAATAAGCGTCTGTGCAATATGTACATTTTGACATATTTCATGTTACAAGCATTTTCAACCTAGAAAAATCACAGTTACTTCAAGAAAGCAAAAATTTCAACAAGAGAACGAAGAATCTTTCCTCTATATATCATGCAAACGAAACAGAAAACAATAAATACACTATTTTTTAAAACTAGTTAAAAAGCCGTTTTGCTGCTTTTGGCAAAGCCAAAGCCTCCTGTGTTAACTATATCCTGAAAGGGGCAGTGCTAAATATTTCTGCTATTTGTATGGTGTTTTAAATTTTGTTGGAAATGGATAGAATGGTTATTACTCTTACTGTAATAAAAGCGAAAGTAGATGCTTTCAACAATGTATTTTGCTTGTTAAATTTTACAGGTATTTTATACGCGAGACTAATTGAATGGATAGAGCGGATGCGTCAAAGAAAACGGCGGTTTGTTGCAGTAAGTACAATAAGAAGAGTTACAGGTCTTGCCTAATATTAAACGCAAAGATTTCCCCAGGCAAAATGCCGACATATTTAATGACGTTTGGTTTTTGGATTAACAGGGAAATCTGTGGCATAACAGAACTTTAATTTTGATCCGGACTAAAGTTGTCATAATTACCATTTGCTAAACTAAAATGACTTAAATGTCGGTGTTTGGTTTATTATCACTGGTTGAATGACTGCCGAGATGCTCCCTCGGGAGGTTATCAAAAGCGCATTTTTGTTTCATCAAAAGAGCATTTTTGTTCCATCAAAAGCGCACATTTTTGCACATCACAAGCGCCCATTTTTGCATATCAAAAGCAAACTGATGACCTGTTTTTATCATATAATATTCTAATATGACGGCCTTCATTAGCTTTGTATCCAAACCCGTGGTAAAAATAATATTTACTTGTGGGTAACGTGGTACTTTCGATAACGTCATAGATTGTTTTACATCGGTTTTTTAACGTCACAAACCATATAGCGACATAAAATTGCGTTTCATCCGTGTGTACTAGGAGGAATTCTCCTAATCCCTTTTAGTGTCCTATTAGAATCGAAATATTTAACAGTAGCCATATATTTATATAATTTTTACCACGGGCTTGCAATTTATGGTGATATTTTACCCTTCGCTGGTCACTCGGGGTAAAATATTCGCCATAAAGTGCCAGCCCGTGGTAAAAATAATATAAATATATGGCTACTGTTAATTATTTCTTAATTATATGATAAGTTGATTGTACTCTCGAGATTCAATATAGTACATCCGAGTAATGTCTTCAGTAGTGTACTTAGAGAATTCTGCAAAGTAAATCCCGTCTCTTCCAACTTTACCTTATGGAGGCTACTGATTTAACTGCTGATTTTCATGATGATTTACTATTTACTATGGATATTTTGTAATTTCTTGAAGGAGCATAAATTTTCACATTTAAATGTGATAAAAATGAATCTGCAGCATTGTTTGTGCGTTTATTGTGTAACAGAACATCTGTACAGATCATCGAAGGGTATAAAATTCTCTAAAAGATAATCAGTATATCACAGTGGTATATCTTCATCCGGAGTTTGTACCGATCAAGTCTTCTGCAAAGCATCTCCAATTTCAGTAGGATCAATGAAAAGAAGTCCAAATGACATTTTTAACCATCCATCGATGTCGTTTTCATGATTCTTATACTCAAAACTCAGTCCCCAATTTTGCATTTTTCTGTATCTAGCTTGATGCACTAGACGGACCTATGCGCTTTTGATGAAACAGTAAAATTTCAAGAGTGGGCTTTTGTTATACTGTACCCCCGGCCCCTCAAAACAGGTTGCTCTGTCTTATTGATTATGGCGTGACTCTGAAGTTATTTGTTCTATATAATTAGCTTTTCATATGCTTTTACTTTTGATACATACAATGTTTGAATTTATGGACTGAAGATACATAAGATGTTGACATGATTGCATGTAAAACTAAAAATTGACTACGATTATGGTATTTGGTTCGTTCATAGCCAGTAATGGAATGTTTTCTATTTTAAAACAAACATTTAGTTTGGATATCTATTTGCTTTTGTCTTCATGGCTTAAACCTTTATGGTGTTAACCCATCGACATTAAGTTTCAATCTTTCAGATAATACTTCCCTCCCGGAGCAACTGATGATACCTCGATTTATTTTGTATTTGTTCACACTGCTTATATTTTGTCTCTGTCATGCTGTCTTAGATATGGTGTACTTGTACATGAGATAATATCTCATGTGTACACTTTGTTCAATTACTATTATCTAAATTGATGTAAATTCTAAAACCGAAGGATAAACTCCCTCCATCGTAGTTTTGTCCTCATCTACATTTGATATTACTGATTATTCGGATTTCATTTGGTTTTATGCATTTTACACATTTTTTGAAATTATGGATTTCTTTTGTTCGGGTTCTAGTGCTGCTGATGAGGAATAAATTTCCGAAATGGCCATACAGCTCATTAAAATTATTGCTGTTGGAGTTAACATATGTGTTATGGTCTCATGTTCATTTACTCCATATCCTTTCGTAAAATGTCTAAATTTGTCTTAAATATGAATTGCCATGTTTTTTTTTATTTTGGATTTTATAATTTCCCCACTTCCTCCTCTTTGCGTCAGTATTCGTTTGTTGATGTATTTATGCCACGCCTGCGAGAAAGGGGTGACATACAGTTATTTGGCCTATTCGTGATCTGTGATTCTAAAATAAGGTTAAGACTCAGTCGAAGGGGATGTATGATTACATTCGAAACCTGCGCAATAACTGAAGGGGGTTCGCTACTCCATTTGGAAATGAATAGATTTTCGAATAAATGTGATTTTTTGTTAAAAATTTAAAAGAAAGTAATTTAAGTGAAAAAAATTGATAGGTTGATGATTTCGTTTTTGAGATTTAAGTGATTGAAAATATGGCGGGAAGCTGAACTCTTTGAATTTTTCATAGGATTAACATTAGCCAGGTTTGATCAGAAATGAATGTGACAGAATAAATAGAATCTGATAGAATTTTCGTTAAGATGTATAAAATGAAATTCTGAGAACAAAATAAGGGATCCATAGGCAAAAAATTATACTGCTCTTAAGTGGATAAAACCAGAGAATTCAGAAAATTTGACAGAAGTCCCAAAACATAAGGAGCGAACCTCCTTAAGCAAAGAAAAAATATGATAGGGCAAAACAGGTTCATGATAACTCAAGATGATTTGATTTTCTCTCCTTTTCCTTTTTTCTGATACTTTCTTAATTGCATATTTTTTACACAAATGTTTATGATGTATTTTACAGTCTATTCCGTACCTTTTACACGATGCACAAGGAACAGTGAGCAGCTATTTTTACCAAACTAGAATTAAAAAAATTAAGAACGCTGTCTGTAGTTCTGACATAAGTAAAGTAGAACAATTATTGGACGGCTGTACTAATGAACAGGTAAATAATACAACTATTACACAGCTGTACCAGTGCACAAGTACTAGGCTGCTGAACCAGTCCATAGGTAAATAGCATAACTACTAGACGGCTGTACCAATGAACAGGTAATTAATATAATAGTAGGGCACCTGTACCATGGAACAGGTATATAATATTACTATAAGGCGGGTTGTGCCAGTGTACAGGTATATGATTTAACTATTGGACGGCTATACCAATGAACAAGTAGATAATGGTAAATAACAGATCCATTCATTCTGTTTGCATTTATGTTTAATTATTCGAATTTCCCGCCACTCTCAGCATAATTTTAGATTTTGTAGCTGTGTTATGGCCTCTGACTTTAATTATGTACAAATTAACAGAATATAGTACAGTAACACAAATTAGATACAAAAAAGGGAAAAAAGAAGAAAAAAAGACAAACGTAAACAACGATAGGAACTCGGGACATCCGGACTTGGTACCGGCGCTAGCAAAAGCCAGCGGTAGAGTTAATACTAAGTATTAGTAGGGTTTATCATCTGTACATACATTTCTTATACAAGTTTTGGGACTTGTTTCTTGAATCGTTTGTAATTGAAATATTTTGTATTGTCCAAAGTTTTTATATGCGTGTTTTGTTTTGTCATAATTTGTTTTTTTAATGATATATCTGGTTCTTACTTCTTTGGTGTGTTTTGTCAAATGTTAGTCATTGAAAATCTTTTTGATGCATTATGGCATTCCTTATCTATATCACACAGGTCATCAGAGCAGCAATATGTTCAGCAGTTACACTGGACGATGCTGAAATACTAAACCACATACTTCAGCGAGTTAAAAATACAGGTATGATTGTACGTTGAGTTTGACTGTTTCTTTTTTCACATAGAAATGTAGTGCGATATATTCATTTACACGTATATCTTCTGAGTTTTATGTGTGTCGGTAATTTTTGTAACTGACTATAATGACATATGAAAAGAGAACAACAATGTTATGCAATGGTTTCCCGATTAATAAGTACAATATGCAAGAGTGCACCTGATCTTACCCATGTTTTTTTTGTTTGGGTCCGTGTTGTTCATCTATGTATGTATGTGTGTCTTCATTTTTCTTTTCTGTACCGTATTTATGATATGTTTTTTTTGTTGTCCGATGTTTCCATAGTACTTGGATTATTCGTTTTAGATTGACGGTTCGGTTCTCACTTACTTGAAACATTACAAAAAATCATACCAATATAAACTACAGTAGTGCATGGTGTGGTGCTCTTCAACATTATTCATACTATTCATGTTATCGCTCCAAAGGCTTCGAAAACGCAGATTCGTTGAATTTTTTGATACCATAGAACATAAACCAAGCCACACTGCGTTTCTCTAATGGACAATTAATGATCTATTATTAAATAATCTTGTAAAATTAACCAAATTTCATTTAAAGTAACTTCAGTCAGTAGTTTCGGAAAAAATCTACGACGATAAGTATTGAAATCCTGAAAATAAGACAACAAAGGACATCTACCCCAAAATGAACAACAAAAGACTCAGTTGCGACAGTGGTAATGCAAATATAGTCTCGTGCATTAATTTCACCCAGTTGATTCAGGGAAGAGGTTGTTAAAAACCTTCCAGACTACCGGTAGTGAAGACAATAATGAAACTGAAAATGTGTGACATCAGGTGCTCCGGAAGGATAAGCTTGTCCTGCTATGCTTACAGCACCCGTCACAATGTAAAAAAACGGTAAAGTCAAATCCGAGAAGACATAAATCTAGCTGAAAATATCCGCTGTTATTTTGGATATTGAACTTATTTTGTCTGTTAGATCAGTTTTTATTAATTTTACCAACTCACTAAGCTCTTGAAATATACTGCGATGTCTCATTTAGGTTTACAGAAAACAAGCCATCTTTTATGTTTTCATGGACAGTTTTCTTGGTTCGTATGACGTATTTGTATCTAAATAATTACGTGTACATATTACGCAAATGTAAAGGATTCAGAGTCTCGTTAAAAAAAAAATAATATCGATATTTCTTCCGTACACGAGAGTTAAATCTCATTCGTCAATAACCCGGACAATCCAGTCGTTATATTACATTCGCTCACTTCATAAATATGTCCCGATTTGATTTGTACTCTAAATCAGAGTTCAGCCAACGCAACAATTCAAATTCTCGTAGAAGATAAACGGATACGGAGACGGATTCAATTAATCGAGTAAGCTCGTCAATTGTAATCGAGATCGAAGTCTTGTGATTAACAATAATCGATTTCTTTACGATTTTCTTACGAACACAAGATTTAGATCTCGCTCGTGAACCGCGATCGAGATCAAGGGTTTAAGCGAGAAACTGTTAAGCTCGACGAAATATCAGCATAAAGATCGAGAATTAAAATCTTGCATTTGAGGGTTTTTGGCGAGAACTAAGTATCTCAAACGAGGAACCTAGTATCTCGTCGAGATACCTTCTATAGGTGTTCTATGGCACGCGATAGTAACAAAAATGCGGTATACCTAGTATTTCGAACGAAAACTAGGGGTTTTCGTGCGAAATACTAGGTATACCGCACGTTAACTAGGGGTTTCCGATCGGTATACATAGTATTTCGCCGAAAACCCTAGTTTTCGTTCGAAATACTAGGTATACCGCATTTTTGTTACTATCGCGTGCCGTACCGATCGGTATCGGAAATTCGAGTTAAAACCGAAAATGCTATTCATAGTTTTAGCCAATGAGAAGCGAGAAACGGAAATCGCTATTTGATATTTAACGTTCGTCCAATCAGAAACGGAAAACGGTATTCAGGGTTTAATTAAACCAATCAAAATCGTTTATTCTGTTTATCGCTTATAATTCTCTATTTTTTATTCAAATTTTCGTATCTTTTATTTGTTTTATATATTTTGATATTATAAATTAATTATCAAATAGAGTTGTGCCTGTGACACTTTTAGGTGCGAATGGACATCAGATTCGCGGGTCATGGGAGGATATTCGATCTCGACTGTCTGTATTCACCTTCACCAGTTAAAAGTTGTGAATATCGCCGTTTTAGATTTTGTTTAAAAAGAATTTTCCATTTAATTTATCTCAAGAGCTAAGATTTTTATTTTCATATAACTTGATGTGTAATCTGTTTCGAAATTAAAAAAATCACGAATTTTGGTTTGAAATATAAATAATTTGATAAGCAGTTGAAAAAACAAAAACTCAGTCTGATAAATGATCAAAACAATTCAGAGTTTTAAAACTTTTTCTTCATCATATCCTTTCCAAGGAGTTTTATAATTCGCGAAGTTAAAACTTTCATGGATTTTAGCATTTAAGAGGTATGAAAAGTATAATTTTTAGTCTGCGGTGTAAACTAACTCTTCAAAAATGACAAAAAATTAAGTTTTTTGAAAATTTTACATCATTATATCCTTGCGAAGGAGTTTGATAGGTTGCGAAATAAAAAATTCTTCAAATTTAACATGGAATAGGTATGAAAAGTATGATTTGAATCAGCAGTTTAAACTCAGTCTTTTTACTTTTCATATCTTTTTAATGCTAAAATTCATGAAGTTTTTGCTTTGCGAATTATAAAACTCCTTTCGAAAGGATATTATGATGTAAAATTTTCATAACACTGATTTTTTTT
>MJUU01038845.1:63183-76571 GCA_002080025.1 Modiolus philippinarum | reverse complement strand
AGAGTTAGTTTACACCGCAGACTAAAAATTTTACTTTTTAACCTTTTTAATGCTAAAATTAACCAAGTTTTTGCTTAGCGAATTATAAAACTCCTTTGAAAGGAAATTATGATGTAAAATTTTCAAAACACTTAATTTTTTTTTGTCATTTTTAAAGACTGAGTTTTAACCACTGATTAAAAATCTCACTTTTCTACCTATTCTTTGCTAAATTTGATGATTTTTTTTTTATTTTGCAACATATCAAACTCTTTCGAGAGCATATAATGAAGCAAAATTTTCAAAGCACTTTATTGCTTACTTCATTTTTAAATAGTAAGTTTAAACTGGATACTTAAAGTTATACTTTTCATACCACTTAAATGCTAAAATCCATCAAAGTTATAACTTTGCCAATTAAAAAATTCTTTGGAAATGATAATATGATGAAGTAAAAGTTTTAAAACACTGAATTGTTTTGATCATTTATAAGACTGAGTTTTTGTTTTTTCAACTACTTATCAAAATATTTATTTTTCTTACCAAATTTCATGATTTTTTAAATTTCGAAACGGAGTACACATCAAGTTATATGAAAATAAAAATCTTTGCTCTTAAGATTAGTTAAATGGAATTTTTTTTTAAAACAAAGTCTTAAACGGCGATATTCACAACTTTTAACTGGTGAAGGTGAATACAGACAGTCGAGCTCGAATATCCTTCCATGACCCGCGAATCTGATATCCATTCGCACCTAAAAGTGTCACAGGCACAACTCTATTTGATAATTAATTTTTTGTTACTATCGCGTGCCATAGTGTTCGCCATGACCCTATTAACTCGAAAAGGTTAATTAAAAGGATAATGAAAATGTTATTTTTGAAATTGTTTATTGATTTATCTTGAATAATTCCTTTTGATCAAAATTCTGGAATGCTTGCACTTTTACAAGGTATTAATTTTTTATATATTTTCAGATATAATTTTTTTCAATATCTATTTAACTAGTGTTTTTGCAAAGTATACAAATTTCGGCAATTTTGACACTTTTTAAAACTACATTATTTTTATGCCCCCGCGACGACAAGTCGGGGGCATATTGTTTCACTCTCGTCCATCCGTCTGTCCGTCCCATCTCTGATGAGCTGTTATTCCGGATAACTCCTCCCACAATATTAAAGCTACAATTATTTTACTTTGAACAGTGATTAGGCATAGATTGAAAATGACTGTGCATATTGTCATAGTTTCGATTTTGCCAAAAAATTGTGACTTTGAGGGGTAGTTGAACTTGGCCATTTTATCGAAATGTGTATTCTGAAACTGTTATTCCGGATAACTCCTCTCACAATATTAAAGTTACATTTATTTAACTTTGCACAGTGATTAGGCATAGATTGAAAATGACTGTGCATATTGTCATAGTTTAGATTTTGCCAAAAAATTGTGACTTTGAGGGGTAATTGAACTTGGCCATTTTATCGAAATGTGTATTATGAAACTGTTATTCCGGATAACTCCTCCCACAATATTAAAGCTGCATTTATTATATACTTTGCACAATGATTAGGCATGGATTAAGAATGTGCATATTGTCATGGTTTAGATTTTGGCCAAAATTTTAGATTATGAGGGGTACTCTGTATTCTGTACTCTGTATTCTGGAACTGTTGTTCCGGACATAACCTCCCACAATATAAAGCTACATTTATTTTATTTTGCACAATGATTAAACATGGATTGGAGATAACACATTGTCACATTTTAGATTTTGGTCAAAAGTTTTGATTGTGGGGGGGGGGGGTTGAGAATTTGCCATTTTATCAAATTGTGTGTTCTGCACCAGTTATTCCCATTAAATCTTTCAAAAATATTAAGCTTTACACGGTATTTAGCCATGGACTTTATATGTATGTATTCTCACAATTTTAATTTTGGCCTAAATTTGTGTTTTTGCGGGATGTAGGTAGACTTGACCATTTTATTGGAATATGTGCATTTGGCGGGTCGATTCTGGATAAAGCCTGATTGGTTATATCAGTAAGCTGTGTCAGATATTTGAATTTAAGTTCTTGAAATTTGTTTATCAAGTGCTTAGAAATTAGATGTCTATGTTTTATATCCAACCGCGGGGGCATCATATTTGTCTCACAGACACAAACAGAGTAGCTAAAATAAAAAATATGAATATAAACACGTCAGGAAAAACAAAGGATGATGACAGAGGGCCGCGGGCGCATTTACTCTCTAGTTTATTTCGCGGTTTGCAGATTTTGTGACATCACTTATGAGGTTTGCCAACCTTCATATCCATTCAAGGTAATTGGTTTTTGTCTCGCCTGCGACGAATGGTGCGAAGGCGTCGTCATCGGTGTCGGCGTCGTCCACATTTGGTTAACCCAAGTGTTAATCCTTTTTTTTAAATACAAAAACTTTCTGAAATCTTACTCAATATCAGTGAAATTTTGACACAATATTCAGTGTAACTTCATCACTGAATCCTGAGCTGATTTTTGAAAAAAAAAATAATTCCAATTTTCCGTATGTTGCCATTAGTTGGACTTAATTTTTGGATAATTTTTTTGTCTGTTTGGACAATATCTTAGCACCTACATGCCATAGAAAGATGGTGATTGGCAGTTTTTTTTTACATCTTTGGTAGTAACCAACATCAATACCAAGATTATGTAACCTTGACCTATATTTTCCTCATCAATTAACTGGGTAAATATTCAATTTTGGTCCATTTATCAACATGTTTAAACAAAATATGAACTTTGGAAATTTAGTTTTTGATGTAGAATTGTTGCATAGTCTTTAGAGATAAGTATTAAGCTTTTAGAATTTTTTTCCGGTTTCCAACTTTGGTAAATTTCCTGAAAATGTCCAAGACCAACAATTTTTGAAATGTTTGCATACAATCAATTACTATAGCCATTCTTTCATACCATACATAATTCTGAAAATTAAGAATAAAAAAAATATTTTTCCAATTTTTAAAGACAAGCAATTTTTAGAAATTCTTGTTAGCAACCATGCTTTTTGGACCAATTTTAGTCAGAATTTGTTTTTCAAAGGTTAGATTTAAAAAGTTTTCGATTCCAAACTTGGTACATTTCCTGAAACTTTCAAAGACAAGCAATTTTTCAGAATTCTTGTCAGCAACTATGCTTTTTGAATGAATTTTAGTCAAGAAACTATTTTCAGTGGTTGGGTTTCAAAAATTTTTTATTCCAAATTTTGTAAATTTCCGTATAATCTCAAAGACAAGTTATTTCTTAGAATTCTTAGCAACCAAATCTTAATATAGGCCAATTATAATGAAAGTGGAGTGAGCAGGCGAGACACTAGGTTCCGGGAACCTTTGCGAATTATTAAATGAAAAACTTAGTATCTCGACCGAGAAACCAAGTGTCTCGATGAGATACTATATTTCTCGCAGTTTTTGTAACTTTCGCATGCCATAAAAGACGACTTTGTTTTTGTTCATTTTGAAATGATTGGAATTACAGATATTATGATGATGTCTGATCAAACAATAAATTGATATTGAGGGATTTTGACTACATTGTTGTTAATTAATTCCCTTCTGATTTTAGATGTATCTGGTGATTTTTACAAGCAACAACAATGCCAATACAACCGTGAGTAATAAATGTACTTAATTTCATTGGTTTGATATTTAACTTTGGTATATCGATCTAAGAACGTAAAGGACTAGTACTTGCTTTGATCGTACAAGGCAGCCACACAATTAAGAGGGAAAAGTCAACGGACGTAGACATCAAAGAAACACGACAACAAAATCATATCACAACCAATAAAGAAATAAATCATAATACCTTAAACAGAGAAGACTCTGAAATAACCCAGGAGTGTAATTGAATTCAAAGTGAAAACCAAACTGCAAACTTAGTTGTGTAAACAGACATAAATAATATTACATTTAAAGTAATATTGTACATTTTACCCAATAAAATGCGAATAGCATTCACAAATGAACATCACTGTGTATATTTGTACACAGGATATAGGTACCAGGACTGGTTTTCGGTTAATTTTCAATGAAATCTATCATTAGTATTCACGTACACTAATGGTAACCGTCATTGATCACCATTTTGAAGTCTTGGACACCAGAAACCAATTTCCAATATCTTAGATAAATTTTCTGTAAAGTTTCATCCAATTTTGAGCATTTTCAATTTACCGCCTTTTTCTGTTTCCATGTTAATAACAAAATACCGAAGTTACTGTAAATTTTGTTTCTACATATGCGCATTCCGACAACTTATGTCTCTGCTCAGTGCAAATAATATGAAAACAGGTGGACAGTATGTTAGATAAATTTTCTGTAAGTTTCATCCAATTTTGAGCATTTTCAATTTACCGCCTTTTTCTGTTTCCATGTTAATAACAAAATACCAAAGTTACTATAAATTTGGTATTTGCATATGCGCATTCCGACAACTTATGTCTCTTTTCAGTGCAGATAAAATCAAAACAGGTGGAAATCCCTAAACCGTTAACCGGTGACATTCTAAAAGTCGAATCACCGAGGTGCACTTATCGTGACAGGGATCCCTCTTTCTGTGAAGTTTGGTTAAGATTGAATCACAAGTCTCCGATAGAATAGTACGATAAAATTTAAAGGTGGAAGAATACCGGTAAAACAATAAGTCTCTCCAAACTTCGTTTGGGAGAATTAAAAATCGTGAAACGAACCAAAAACAATATGTCGTTCTCTATTAGTTTTTAAACATCTTTGAGTTTATGGTCTTCCAAACGTTTAGATTTTATCTGCACTGAAGATACATAAGTTGTCGAAATGCGCATATGCAGAAAGTAAATTCACGGTAACTTCGGTATTTAGTTATCTGAATACATCCGGGCAGCATAATAAAGCACCTCTTAGATCATGTGACGTTTTTTATGTTTCAGAATCTCCGTTGCACCTGTCATGCAGTCAAGGAAAAGAGGATTGTGTGTCATTGCTCATAGAGTCTGGATTTGCTATAAATGTCCTTGATGAATACAATCGGACTCCATTGTGGGAGGCCATATTTAATGGACACAGCTCTGTCGCTGCCTTACTCCTTTCCTGTGACAATGTAGACGTTCATACTCTTACCTCAGAGTTAATACCAGAACCAAGGTGTGTTATATCTTATAAGACAATAATTTTCTAGAACTATGTCTTTTTCAAAATAAGAATAACTTATGAAAGTTGACTTAGTCAATAGTCAAATCAAATGTATCCAAAACCTAAACTCAGATGAAGGCGAAGTTCACAATTGGATGAATTTCATAAATCCTTGACACAGTTTCTTTTTAAACTTGAACAAAAAAGAAGTTGAAAAATAAAGAACATAAATGAGTCAATTAAAAAAAAATTATTGATCATGTTGGCTAATCCACAATCCTTTTTTTCAATTACCATTTTGCAGTAAAATGTAAAGCTTAGTATATCTATACTTTAAAGGCCCTGTCAGACTTTAACGCTCCAGACATAGTGTTACCGACGTTCGCGAATTTTTGTGAGAACATTGGCACATCTGAAGAAATTGAAGGAATGCATCATGTTGGATTCACAACGCATGGAATACTTATCCACAACTTGTCTGCAATGCTCACAAATCATGTAACAGCGTATGAAGACGTCCGAAAGGCGTTTTACAAGCGTACTTGACATATACCTAGCGTTTTCATAACGATTTTCTAGCATTCATAGAACGTCTGTATGGTGTTTTGACGATCTCTCATTAGATCAGTTGGATATTCTTCACCCTTATGTCATTTGAAAAGATAAAAATCGATGGAAATGCCACCGAAAAAATAGGATGGATTTACAGGAGGAATAAGTCCCCTAAAACACAAAATTTATTTTAAAAAACATATGTCAATGTCAGTCTGATGCTGAAACAAAGCAGCGATTTACATTCTTTTGGAATTTTGTTTTGCTCTTTAACGATTATTTTCATAGTAAAACATTGGCTAATACGTTACTCCTTAGTTACAAGGACACTGGGTTTGCGTTTTTAGACGTTTAAAACAATATTGGATAAACTACTTGTTTACACGTTTAAAACAACATTCGATAAACTACTTATTATCGCACACATTGCGTGCATAACGTACCTGTAGCGTTCGTATAACATATGCATAATTTATCAACAACACTTTTGCGAACGAGTGTGAAATTTTGAGCATGTTAAAAATTTTCCGACGCACCCAACGTTCAACAATGCACGCCAGCTTGCGTCGTCGAATTTGTAACGTCCTCTAACTTAAAAGACGCACACCAGCGTGTGCAAGAATATCCTCACACGTTGACACGCGTTTGCGATGTGCGTTATATTGTGACAGGGCCATATGCACCAAAAGAACTCCAAATGACGTTTGGTTATTGCGAGAAAAAGTTTTCAATTTACCATGAATTATCAATTTCACAAAAAGACTTATCAAACCTATAATTAACCCAAATGACTATATAGTATCATTATTCGTTTAGGTTTAGATGTAAAAATACAACGGTTTTAATGTGTGCATCAATGTTAGAAGATACCCAGTCCATTATTGGAATATGCCAACATAATCCATACCCAAATGTTGTAGATCAATTCAAGTAAGTACCAACGTCATCAACAGGTCAGTTACTGTATGTATCTCTTACTTAGACCATTCTAACCAAAACGTTGTATATCTCTACAAGTATCCACCAGTTAAGGAAACAATGATAATATACAAATATAGCATGGTAATGAGGTCAAAAGATGGATTTCTAAACCTGATTAGAACATATTCCTTTAGGACGCAGTTCGAGATCAATATACTCTTATCAGGTCTATAAATACATTTATTGGCCGAACTGACCATGCTATAATTGTTTTATTATTTTATGAAAGTATCCTCGTTTTAATTAGCACGTAATGTTCAATGTGTTTGAATATTAGACATGTTGTAAACCTGACGTTTCCAAATATAGAACGTCATATACTTATATTTATGGAAATACCAGGTTTACACCATATTTACAGAACATTATGTGACGTCAAATCAACAAATTACACCGCACAAATAACGCCATAATATAATAATATAATGTTATTTGAAAATTATCACAGGGAATACAGGTTCATTTTCCATATATTTGTTTTTATAGGGCATAGACGTTTCTTCTGTGAAGCCAAAATAATCATTATTTTCTGCTAGAAGTGCTACAAACGAATGAAAAACTTTGTGATTTTGCTACCACGGGGATATAGCCTCATATCCCTATCAAGCTAACCAATAAATATGCAAAATTGACCATGACATTTCCTTCAGCAGAATATTGATACATGAAGCTTTTTACATTAATTTTACAAAACAACAGTTTTACAATACCGAAGGAGCAAAGGAGCGGAATTTAAAAAAAATCGAAGCCCAAAGACACGACCAAAACGAGTACACAGAAAACAATGACGTTAGACACAGAAGACAATGACGTTAGACAGACACAAAGCACAGAAATAGAAATCACATCATTTAAAACAAAGCCACTCACAGTGTGAGCTCCAGTGAAACTAAGAGTGTCATCAGGTGCTCCGGAAGGGTATCAAACGTCCATCTTCGTCAGTTTTCAACAAAAGGTCTAGGTACGACGCTGAAGTAACTGTATCAGTTGTTTCTTTAATTTCAAGCTCATTTGGGATAGATCTGATGTACATATTCCTTGAATTCAGGATCATTAAGAGTAAGAACATCGTCTATATAGCGGATGCTGAAATTAAAGGACTGGGCTAAATGTTTTTGTTTTCTTTGTGTAAGCCCTTGTAAAAACTTGGCCTCGTACGAGTGAAGGATGATATTACTTTTTATTTTGCATAGGTTGATATCGCGTTTTTCATGGTTTTCAAGCAATTGCCCTTGTCGTTTCTATTTTGTGAAAGTTAACATTACATTGATAAAACTTGTTGACAACAATTGTGAATGCAATGTCTTCGACAAAATCTATCCATTTGGATTGATTCTCTCAAACATGGCAATTTATTACCTCCTCTTGTCTCTGACATTTTAAATTAAAATACTACTTTTATTCTCTTTAGTTCACGATAAAATTAAAATTTCCCTGCCAAAGGTGACATCTTTTGATTATGATGTTCAATTCCGTGTTTGAAACGTCATGCATTTTCGTTTAAAAATATGACATTTGGATACCATATATGTTCCTTGAAGTTTCAAAATGAACTCACAGGCTCTGCATGAGTCAGTTTAAAAGAAAGTCGAACAATGTAAAACAACTTGCTACTTACGAAAGTGTGTAGTATGCAAGTCGCAGTATGTTTTATATGCTTTTGTTTTTTACATATTTTATATTGCTTTCTTAACAAAAGAGAATGTATATTTTACTGTCTAGTACAGCAACACAACTATTTTTCTAGAATTGTTTGGGGATTTTACAGGATTTGCAAAACTTTCATGAACAGAATATACGCAAGTTCTATTATTGTTTACAGTTTTGCATTTAATTTGGTTTAGTCAGATCAGTTTTATAATCCACATTTTTTTTGTTATGTTCTTCAAACAGAGCAACACCATTACATCATGTGTGTTACTATGGTAACGCAGATTGTGTTAGTGCCTTACTAGCGTGTGGTGCAGATATCAATGCACGCGATGCTAACAGACAAACACCTTTATATACTGCATGTAGACATGGACATGCTGATGTGGTCAAAGTCTTACTTGAATCAGGTATGCATATCAAACATTTCCTAATACCCTCTTTGTTGTCAAGAAATACAAAATACCATGAAAATATCGAGCACTTCAGTATTTACATGACCATTTATTACTTGAGACTTTTACACGTCGAACTGAAACGTCAATGGATTCATTGATTCAATAGCGTTTTACGTCTAGTGAGCAGTATTTCAGTTATAAAGAGACGATAACAAGTTTATCAATTTAAAACTTATCAAAAGAAAAAAAAAACAGTAGTGGGGCAACTAGAGCAAAGTGCATTGGCGGCAGGAAAAGGAGAAAGGGCAGTAATTTAAATCTTCTGCAAGACTCAAACGAGTCTGTTTTTTGTAATATAAAAAGGGTCAATGCACAAACTTTAAGACCATATGGTGACCCCTAGATGTTTTGTTTTTTGTCGTTTTAACCTGGATATGGGATGTTGTCTCCTTGACATTTACCTCATTTCCTTTCTTTTTCATATTGAATAATAACTTGACAAGATCTACCATTTTTGTGTTGAGTTTTCGAGGCGAATGTTTCAGCTTTGTTGTGTTCTGAGTTGTCTCCATATTGCTATGTTTTTCTTATTTCTTTTCAGTTCAGTTTTTTTATACATTTTTCTTCGGCATGTATTTGCTGGTGTAAAACATTCAATTATAACGATATCCACCAAACTTTTAATACTTGACAATTAAAAATTAGCTTTTTTGAGCGTATTTATAAGAAAAGAATTCATAAGAAAAGAAAATTAATCAATATTAATCAAATATCCCTATAACATCTTCCCACTATATTTAAATGATTCTATATAATCTGAAATTATATAATGTCAGTGTAAAATGGACAATTTCCCTGGTTGTCTAATATTGTGTAACAGGGATACCCAGAGTAAGCTGTAACCCGTGTAATTTGTTAATCAGCAAGAAATGTACAATAAAGATATATGTTCGTTAAAAAAAAATAATCAAATATGAATAAGGTAAGAAGGCATTTCAATATTGAGTCAAGAGTTTAATTGATGACTCAATGGATGTGCCATACGACAACTATTTTAGTCGTTGTTTCCATTTCTTTGGTTAGAAAATGACAATAGCCAATCAGTTACCTGACAGATCTTTCAAAACATATGCCTCACTAACAGTGTGACAGGTACTGTGTACAGAGCAGGACATGCTTACCCTTCCGGAGCACCTGATGTCACTTATGTTTATTGAGAGTTCACACTGTTAATGCTTTAGTTTTTTGTGTTGTATATGTAATGTTCGTGTGTTTTGTGGGCAGGTGGTGTCTTTGGTCTTCCGTCTTTTGGTGTTCTTGCTCTTGCCTTGTCTCTGGACTTTGATTTGTGTAATCTTTTGCTTTGTTCCTTCGGTATTCTACTGCCGTTGTTTTGGTCACAAAGACAATACAAAACAAAACGAAACGACAAAAAACAATAGTTGTGATTTGTTTCCCATTGACATTAACTTCAATTATTTTATAGTTGCAAGGAGTAAACACTAAATACTGTAAACCGGGAAATTTTCACGGCAGTTTTATTTTCGCAATTTTCGCATTTGGAATGGAAGCGCGAAACATCACAAAAAGGTAACGTCAAAATGTGGACAAATTATGCCCATCTCTCGGCACATGATGACAAACCGAACACACATGAACAAATGAACAACATAAAATAATACAAATAGACAACAATACACAAAATTAATGCTAAATAATCAGAATCTCCGTTAGATATCCATAAAATTTTGCTGAACGCAATGTTCTGCATTTTAATACTAAATAAATGTGACATTAAATGATGTCAAATAAATTTATTTTTAAAGTGTAGTATCCTTACCAGGAAATTCTGCATGTTCGTAAAGAAGCATAAGAAAAAGTATTATTTAAGACATAAGGAGTTTTTTTTTAATTTGGTTCTATTGCTTTTGCCATTCATTAATTTCCGAAATATATACTAGTGTGACAGTCAAAAAGGCGCAATATCATGATTGACAAGCTATTTGGCTTTTAAGATTGTTGTGTTGGCGTTCAATTTTGAGAATATCAATGTTTGTTTTTTATATCCGGAAAGATATTTGAGTATATAACCTTTTGAATTCTATAGGTAAAGTTGAAGAATAATGTGAAAATGAATTTGTGTCCTGAGTATTAATGTTATGATTTATTTTGTTTCTTAGGTGCTGAAATAAATAAAAAATCAGACGAGGAAACATCAACAGCATATTCAAAACGATTTGTAAACCTATCTGAACGTTACAGGTTAATAAAATATGCAAAATATCCCCTTATGGCTGCAATAGATAACTGTCATCCAGATATTGTGAAGCTTTTGATTTCTTATGGAGCCAACACTGATTTAGAACTACCGTATGGAATAACCCCATTACACGTTGCATGCAGCGAAGGGAATCTCGCTATTGCAGAAACACTTGTAAATAATGGCGCAGACGTTAACGCCAAAACTAATACTGATCAAACACCTTTGTTTTATTGCTTGAGGAATGGAAAATTCCAAATATGGCAAGTTTATAGCAGGAATAGACAGTATGATAAACAGACATGGGAATCTTATTTAGACAGTATGGAGGAAGGAAATAGAATATTGGAATATCTAATAAAACAAGGGGCATTTATTAATTTTAAAGATAGTCAATGCCTTTTGCCTGCAGACCACGCTTGGATAACATGCAGAACTTTATCAGTTTTCATTCTTCTGAAATATGGAGGGAAAATTTCTGACAATTTTTTAGCAAAAAATCCCTGGGAAACTTTCAGATCGGTAGACAAAATAGAACCAAACAACAACTTGTTTCGAATTGTCTTGAAACATAACTACAAGTTAAAGAATATATTGCCTACTTACATAGAAGCATTGAATTTCAAAAACGTTAGATCAAAAGATGACCTTTCTTCTTTTTTATGTGAAATTGAGCAACCCTTTTCATTGAAGGACCAGTGTCGATTCTGTATACGTTCCTCTATATCTAAAGATGGGATAGAGTTACATAAATGCATATACGAACTTCCGCTTCCAAATCTATTAAAGTCTTTTCTTATGTTTGAAGATTTGGAACATTATGCGTACGTACGCGATATATTGCGAGAATAGTTGTAGGGATTGAAAAATGAAATCATCTTATGTATAACTAGTTTAATTTCATAAAGGTTAATGTTATAACGCTTGAAGTATTTGGATGTTACTGCTCATTTTTCCAACATTTTTAAAAACTTTGAGAGAGAAAAGAACCTATAGAACAGGTACATGAGAAAAATACAAAAAGTGATATATCGAAGATAGAAACACAAATGAATTCAAATTGAAATCAAAGGATTGGTTATACTAAGGCTGTTATGACTCGACTTGAATTTTTACCTTTATGTCCATTGTATCCTATGTTACAACATATTTTCAAATGAAGCATACATGAACGGACCACTAGCTCACATAATTTTACAAAAAAATCCCTTTTAGACAAATATGTAGTGCAGAACACTCACACAAAATCGATCAATTATAAAAAAAAGAAAGAAAAAAGAAAAAAAAGATAAGTATTGCTAAGCACGACGGTAAAACAATCCAGAAGTTTTAATATTTAAACATGTGGTTAACCTGATGTTATTCTGACCCTTTAAGAAATCAAATGTATATTTTGCATAAGGATAATTATAAAATGACAGTAAAGATAGATCTACAAAGAAAAAAAAATGATTGAATATTAAAGTACCTAAATGACTATAGATTTTGTCCTGCATATGGAATTTTGACAACTTATATCTCTTCAGTGCAGATAAAATAAAAATATTTGAAATCCATATACCGAAATATGTGTAAAGACAGATAGAGAACAAATTACCAATAAGATCTAATTATCGGTAATTTTATTGAATTGTGCTGACCCGAAAGCCGATTCTATTAGGCCATGGGCCTTATATGGCTACCGTGCACCCCCCCAGGACCCATCCCCATAATTTTTTTAAAGTCTTTTATATGTCTATTTTGAGATTATAATGTTAACAAGCAAAATGTTGGGATGGAGCTGAGATTGAGGGGTATTTTTAACCTCGGGTAATTAAATTTTGCGTATTTCGGATTTTACAAAAGTTTTGCCTTTCGTGTCTCTGGAAAGGGTATAAGATCCCTCAAAATGGCCAAAATGGGGTATCAACGGAAAGATCATGGTATTAGCTTTACAATGATACCATGGAATTGATTTTACTTTTATATATGTGTTGAGCAGAACTTAAATTCTTGCCCTCCCCCTACAAAATTTTGCTAAAATTACTGAAATCTTTATTTTCTGTTAAGATTAAAAGTACAAGAATGCAAAATATACCTTTTGATTATGATTTTCCGTTACTTTAAAACTATTGGTGTTAGACTAGACCATTCTAGTGCTTTTGTTTTGTCTTTTTCTGGGTTTTCAAAAGAAATGCTATTTTCAGTAAAGTTGGCAATATTTAGTAAATTGGGAGAAGTTTTCATTTTCTGTTAATAATGCGCGTTAAATTTGATCAAATTCTTTATTATAATCAAAGATTGATAATATAAACACTTTTTCAAAAGAAATTTAGTATTCTTGGTGTATAAAGACGAGGATTTCCATATTTTTATATTTTTACTCTTATTAAATGAAGTTGAGGATTTATACTTATCATACGTCATCGGCGTGTTGAAAAAAAAA
>MJUU01038845.1:33043-45275 GCA_002080025.1 Modiolus philippinarum | reverse complement strand
TGTTTATTTCGCTGAACTTGATTACTCTTTATTCAGGGGCCGACTCCGACCTGTCGTTGGGTGTGGGGTTTTCTCATCGTTCATTGAAGATCTTATGGTGACTTTAAGTTGTTATTACTTCCCTTTGGGTCGTTGTCTCTATGATACATTCCCTGTTTCCCTTCTTTTTTCTATTAAGGTTAGTGAGGACAGCTGTCACGTGATTAAACCATAAAAATGGCGGGAAAAAAAATAAAAATGTTCAGAATGGAATGAAATTTGACAGGAATGTTACTGAGCATGTGCAGAAACGACTTTTGGTTTTGAAAACATCAAAATGGCGACCGTTGCTATGGGAATAGAAAATGGCGGGAAATTTTCAAATTGCTCCAAAATGACTGAAATTTGACAGGAAGGTTACTTAGCATGTGTAGATACGAGTTTTGGTCTTTAAAATATCAAAATGGCGACCGTTGCTATGGAAACAGCAAAATGGCGGGAAAAATTCAAATTCCTATTTTTATGATGAAAAATGGAAATAAACTTGAAATAAGGTGAGAAAAAGGAAACTAATAATAAATTAACACAGTAAAAGTGCTCAAAAAGAAAAATAACTTTGATATAAATTAAATAAGATAGAGATATAATAGTGAAAAACGTAAATATTTACACAAAGGATTAGGAAAAGTGGAAAAAATGAAAGAATAAAACTCGAAAATTGTGGGAAGAGAGAATTCACCCTAGAACAACAATAGTAGTCTCCCCCTTCTCAACAATTAACGCAGACGTGATAAAAATACTGCCAGAACAAGCCACTGCTGATTTCAGTTTTATAAAGACCACTCCCTTGAAGTTTGGAACAAGAAAATATGAGAAATATCAACAGGTTCATTTAGTCAACGCCATCCAAGATATATCTTTATGCAGCATAATAGGTCATTCCGGTCAAAACGGTGGCCAATTGGAAATACAAACTACTTCCGGTCCCGCATGCACGCTCCTTTATCTCTATATAGGACTCCTGTGGGGTCATGTGTCGAACTATCATACAATATTTCACAAAATTTTAATTTGTAGATGAATTTTTTGTATTAATGATTAACAGTAGGTAAGAAAGTATCAACTTCCGGTTTGACATGTGTAACCTACAACTTCCTGTTCTAGTCAAGTGAAGACTGTATACAGTCATATGACTATTTTAGTTTGGTATTTGTGCTACAAGCACAGCCAGTGACATCACTTCCGGTTTTTGTTCTAGTGACGGCAAAATTTTTTCAGGGGATGAGGGCAATGTTGTCAACTTTGAATGCTTGTAGTTCTCTTAAAAGCCTGGTTAGCTATGCTGATTTTTTTATATTTTGAAGATATCGTATAAAGGTTATATTTAAGTAAAAAAATAAAATTTTGAATTCGGAAGTTTTTCACCCTCCAGGGGGCAAAAAAAGATAAAAATCCAACCTAAATGTGCACATAATTGGGAATTTTAGCAAAAATAATTGACAGAAGTGGATGTATTTTTAGAAATACTTTTAAAACAACAAAGACTTATAATCAAAACACTCTTTTTACAAAAACAATGTACAATTGGTCTTTTATATGGTCAAAAGGGGGGTAAACGGGAATTCGGACCATTATTCAAGGGGAGGTAACTTTGACCCCATTTATCTCAGAAAAACGCCTGGAAAGGTGGTCCAATATTCATACCAAAGAAAGGGTATATATTCAACAGTAATATATTTAAAAAATATCCATTTTGAATTCGGAATTATTTTTGGGGTCAGAGGTGTCCTCACTAACCTTAAGAAACAAAAACAGATTTTTTTACCTTTGAATAATATACAGTATAGAAATGAAAACAAAATATGACTGTATCTTATGGGAATTCTGCGTTTTGTAGTTGTCTAATGTCACTGTATTCTGTGTTCCCGTTTATATCAAGTCACTGGACTTTGATTTTTGTAATTGCCAATTCTTTGTTCCTTCGGTATTCTACTGCCATGGTCAAGGAATTGTTAACCGAAAGTGATATTTTCTACAAGTGCCACATTTTTTATTAAAAAGTATTGAAAAAATTTTTTTTACGAAGTCACGGCTTCAAATATATCTCCCCATGGTAAAGAAAATTTTAAGTTTATCATTAGGATACAACTTCTCACACAGAAATAATCTGTGAAAACAATTTCGAGACACCAGAAGTACAATCGCAGAATAGTTTGTCATGAAACTCTTATCAACTTAGAGTACAATGATTGCCATCTCCTAAATTAACAATTAAGATGCCAATGAGCATGATTATATTTTTACCGTCCTGATCAATAACCATATACCGAAGTTACTGTACTTGGCCATTTCGACAACTTATGTCTCTTCACTGCAAATAAAACCTAAAGATTTGGAAAACAATAAACCTAAAGATTTCAAAAACTGATAGAGAAGAAATTATCAATTTGATCTAAATGGAATGCCAAAATCAGCTAATGTCACAGCATACTCCTTAGTTTTCAACAAAATTTACATTAACTATTTACAAGTTGCCGAATGAAATCAGCTGTCCGGTCAGCACTTAAGTACTAGGTACGGGGCTGATGAATACCCCCGGGAACTATCAGTCCACCATCAGAGGTATCGACCTAGTGGTAAAAAATAACTCAATACCGAACTAACTTTAAATTTAGTATCTTCAGATGGCAATTTCTACAACGTATTTCTCTTCAGTGCAGATTATTTCATCCCACTTTGGCCATCTCATGCGAGAAATAATGTTTCACCCATTGTTTGGATATGCATTTGTATATACATATGCACTATTCATTTCAATGATAAATGAATGCTGGCTCCAGTTTAAATATCTATCACGACTATATAGAACGCATTTAACAAATGCAAAAGAAGTCCTGTAGACTCATTAAGAAAGTATCATGCTGCATTAATCAAATCAATTTTATGAAATTTAGAATTGTCTGACCCTGTGCAATCTGTTAGCTGAAAGACAGCAACTGTTGATATTTCCAGCTCATTGTCTATGACTGACATAAACATTACCAAATTCCATCACAGGAATATATAGCTATACCAAATATTGACAAAAATTCAAATTAAAGGCTTCCCTGTGAAATAAATGATTTTACTTTGTATCTGATTTGCTTGGCAGATTTTATTGATGATAGTAATATTGTTCAAAATACTGCCTATATATCTACCGATTCTTGGGTTCAATCAGGCACTGACAAATCTCTTAACTATCAATTAGATGGACCTTTCTAGACATGGTCAACAGCTGACAGATTCATGTGGAAGAATTTATCACTGCAATAGCTTTATATATTCATATGATATATTTAATATAATGATAGAAGCTTTGACTGCAATGACATATGATGGATAGAAAATGATATATCATTGTGGCAGCTTGCAGACATAATGAATATATAATGCAGACTTTTACTTTGACATTATTTAGACACGTCAATAGTTTCAAACATTCGGGTTATACATTTTTTGTCTTGGTGGACAATTTACTTTGCCAGCCTTAAGAACTTTGGTGAACAAATAATCACAAGATGTTAATTGACAACAATTTAAAAATAAACGCATTAAAACTAAAGTTTGTTAAACTGTTGAGCTTTTTATAGGGATAACCCTTCCTTTATAAAATCCAAACAAACAAACATTTGACTTTTTTGACAAAATCACTGTCCAGGAACGAGGTAAATATTACAGAATTATTTATGTGGGCACAATGTTTTCTGACCTTTTCGTTCAACGAAGATTTATTTTCCTACATATTCCATGCGATCAATCTTAATTGCCATTTAAGCGACATACTAAGACACATCTGAGCCCAGTTTGAAAGCAGAAGTTATATGTTTTCATTATCCACAGAAGGCGGAGCAGAGTTACGTTTCATCCGTCTATCAAGTAAAATATATACATTTACAAAGACAAAAATTGTGTGAACTGAAATTCATTGGAAAAATCAGTTCTTTTTCCCGAATTCTTAAGGACAAAGCAAATTTCCGCTGGTTTAAAATGTTTTTTTTTGTTCATAAATTTTTATTTAATAGATTAAACGTCGCAATGTCGTCAAGGGACAAATACAAAATTACAGGAAATTTAATCAATCAAAGGGTTGTCAGATTTGTCATAAATTGGTTTCCCGTATTCAGATTAATGTAAATTGTCAATTAGAAGTACTGTCGGGCAACAGTAACATAATTAGCCGTGGTGTATGACACATAATAAATTGAACAGTCAGCAAATCAGAAATCTTTAGGGTATCGTATAGACGCTTTAAAGTCAAACTATATAGTTTATTCAAGTCTACATAATCAAGGAAGCCAAAGCAAGGAAACAACTTACATTATAGCTGGTGGATTTCGATGAAACACTTTACTTAAAAACAACACAGAGGATGTAAAAAATGGGGATAACAGGAAACATCAACAATGGCTGAAAATTACAATCACATGCCTCAATATGCCAAGGAACTACACAGGAAAAAACACAAATACGACAAAAAGACAAACGTAAACAACGATAGAAACTCGGGACAGACGGACTTGGTACCGGCAGTAGCAAAAGCTAGCAGAAGGGTTTAACCGGTTAATGGGTACCCAAACCTCCCCTTCATCTGTCCTGTGTCCCTAAAGTATAAACAAGTACTATCTTTAAAAAAGATAGTCGACGCAGTAAAATAGGCGTGATTTCTTTATTCTTCAAAACAGCAATGTGCAAAACATTGTATAAGGCGATGCAACAATTTTTATTATCAGAATGTACATGTAATTTTGATTGAATCTGACACAATTTTGCTGTGAATAACATATTACCACTTACTCCTTAAAAAACGTTTACAGTGCAATGCATTACAACTCTGACATTTCCTATCATCACCTTACAATAAGAGACCCGGCCTGCTCGTCTGTATGTGCGTATAACGACGGACGCCTTTCTATTGTAGTACCTATTAAAAACTCAATTATCACAACCTCTTTTTATAAATATAATTATCAAGGCAATATATTTATATCTTGTTTCCTTAAAGAGGCATTGTACTCTCTTTCAGTTCGTTAGAGATTGAACCTGGTTTAACCCACCATATTATTTTTAAGATGCGCATTCCAAGTCGGGAATATGACGACTGTACCAATTAATGCGCTCTGCGTTTTGGTTTCTAATCTCTCCCCTGAATGTATGCTTCAGACTTTTGCTTTCACCTTTACTCTTGATAAACCTGGTTGTTAATTTTTAAAATTAAATTGGAAGGTTTTCAGTACAGGGACGACTATTTGATTTTCAAAAGGGGGCTATGGCACGTGGGCATTGGGCGATTTTGTAAATAAATAATTTAATCTTGGTGCCAGTGAAAATATATAATTTAATTCTACTTGTCATGAAAATATATAATTTAATTTTGATTGAAGAATATTTTTTTTGTTGCGCTTCAAATAAATAATTTGATTTGACATATGGTAAAAATAAATGATTTGTTCGAAATTTTCATGAAAAAAATAATTTTTCTAGGCAAAACCGCCCAAGCCTCTTGTAAACATATATTTGTTCCACCTGACAAAAGTTATTATAACTATTGGCATGATATTTCTGCCTTTTGGAACAAGCTTTATATAACATTTATTCCGTTAGAACAAATATCAATGGAACAATTTTTCCTTTGGAACACATTTTATGACGGAACTTATATTCTGTTACACCCCCTGAAAATCAAATGGTCGTCCCTTAAGACGGCAAACCGACAGACGCGGTTTCTTTGTCACAAATATATGATTTTTAAAATTTATCTGGACATAATTATCTGATTAGCAACCATTTACATAAAGAAGGTCTTTATAGCAATTATAGTCAGTCCTTGTGCTTTGTGTTTCGAATATCCCAAGAATTTTAAAGCAGAATATTATTCAAATCAAAGATGTTTATTTGTCTATTGTAATTAGGCTCTTTCGATAATCTATTTATAGCAGTGATTTATAGTTACATTAATCACATACACTTTAATTGTTTTCCTGATATTATGAATATTTTACAACAAATTTTGAATAGTTTTAGAGTATAATATTCTTAATCATGTTTTTAATAGGTTTTTAAGTGAAAGGGAAATGTGGAAAAATTTAAAAACACTCCGGGTAATACTTGACCCACATTAACTGACAATCTGTTGGAAACTGGTGAATGTAGTTTGATCATGGACACTTTTATCATTAAATGAAAGTACACTTTATTTATTCTGTTGTTATCATTCCGCGTATATCGAACATTTACAAATTATTTCCTGTATGTCGAAGAATAAAGGCAACTTTTCATTCATCTTACATCGTACGACAACACCCCTTTTAGGAACCTCTATATTGGTTGCACTTGAACACCTTTTTATCCAATCAGAGTGAAGATATGTGGTCATGGGACTCTGTTACCAAGGTTTCAGCATCATAAAGTTCAGAGGTTAAAAAGCGAGCATAATACCGACTGCGTCGGAAAAACGTACGAATTAAACCCAATACAGGTAAACTACTAACTCTATGACCACAATCATAAGATGTATACATTTCGAAATTAAGTATAAATTAATTTTGAATAGTCATAAAATGTTTCCACTAATTTCTTCCTATGACAAGAATGTATTTGCTTTCACTGAAAAATTATGTTCAATCTTCTACTGGGCAGCATACAGCATATGTGATATTGTTATGGTTTGGATATTCAAAATACGGTTTTCTTTAAATATCACTCCTTTTGGGTCCCAAATTAACGACAAAAAGCGATGCATTTTCGGTTTGGATCACCGAACAGAAAATTAACCCACATAATTTTTTTTCATTAAAAAAGGGAACGCCAAACGGGAATAAAACAGGAACGTATTTGTTTCACTGTAATTTATAAATCAAATCCCCTAATTGTTGTTTGCTATACATGATTTTAAAGTGAGACAACAAATGTGATTTGTATTTTCATTTTCAGAATTACATATCTCCTCAAGGTAGTACGGAGGTATATTATCATTTCCCTTCATATCTTGTGTTTCGATAGTTGTTTTTTTTTTACTATTTTCAGATAATAACAGTTACATAAATAATTACGTCAACAGATCAGCACATTTTCTTAAAATACCTAAAACTGCATTATGCTAAGCCATCTTAATACAATAATTATCGTCAGCTCTCACATATTGAAGCAAATTTTACTAAACTATTTTTGAGTGATGTATGGAAGGTCATTATTTTATAAAGAATGCTCATTTTGTGCAAACCTGACAAAAACAGAAACTAGTTAGTTATTTATTGATGCATTTTGTATAAAAGTACTTTGTTAGATGAGCCTCTAAGCCCTTTAACTCATAAGAGCCAATTTATTACCATCAAATAAATTTGATATCATAATGTTGAAGCCCATGGATTTTTCTAGCATTCATCAGGGTCCTGTATAAAGACCTTTCTCAATAAAAATTATCTGAAAATCTTGTAGGATTCCAAAATTTTGAAGTCATTCCGAAAAGGCTGATTATTCTGATAATTTCTTTTCCAAAAATGAACAAAAAAGATATTTTCCAAATTACTCAGACAAAGCAATGTACCCATATCTCTCCAGAATTTCTTTTCATTGGCAATAGCACAGAAAATGCACATGTTCCGTGCTAGGGTCATGTTTTTGCCGAACCAGGACGAAATGAACATTCGTTGCAAAGGACTATTCATTCATCATGCAAAAAAATTGAGTTTAATTTGCTTGAATACTTTCAGACCGGATGGTATTGTAACTAAAGGGTCAGACACTGAGCATGTATCTGACAAAATGCCTCTATGCGAAACCTATATGCGATTGGTTTAAGCTTTGCTGCTTTCCAATAAGCCATATCAAAATAAAAATGAACATTCAATTCAAGGCCTGTCAATCTTATATTCACAATACTTAAAAAATCACATTTACCTGGATCTGAAGCTTAACACAATTTTTATTCCATTGAGTTGCATGTTTAAGGGTTGCCTGGACTTTCTTGATGTTTGCCCACAGGATTTAACGTTAAACTATATCCCAGGCTGTAGGCCAAGATTCATATTTGATCGGAGTGCAAGGAACAATTTCGTAAAGGATCTGTCATTCATAATTCCGATTTTTGGTTGGAAACTTGCAATTTCTAAATTTAAGAAAATTTTGTTTAAAATAAGGAGTATCTTCTTTTCTTGCACAGAGCTGTCCTTGGCTGAGTTTGGCTTTCTTATTTACATCTTTTTGATAATTTGTTCTCTAAAGCTTATACGCATATTTTGGTTTATGAATTTCCAAATTTTTGGTTTGATGTGGACTGAAGAGACATTACTTGTCAAATTGGCAATATGCAGAAAGTAAGTTTACATTTTTGTTATCCGCTGGAGAATATTACATGTGCTTTAATAGTTGAAAAAATATTCCCACTGGGCCCAAAGTCAAACATTGTTCCGGGCTAGTAGCCGATTTTTTATCAAACGAAATGAGCAAAACTTGCAAAGGACCCGCCAAACATCATACTAGTACAGTTGGATTAAATTTGCTTAAAAAGTTCCAGACCTGATGATAAAATGATTCTTCCCAAACAATAAAAGCTTTCTTCCATTGCTTTGTGTTGTTATGTATACATAGCGACTTCGTCTGTTGTGCATTTACTCTAAACCCCTAATTGTATATGGGACAAAATCCTACAATTACAAAAACAGGAAAACAGCAAACACCTACAATGGCCAGGAACTACAATCACATGCCACAATTTACAAGCAAACTGCACCAGAAAAACAATAATGAAAACAAGAGACAAACATAAATAACGATAGGAACTCGGGATAGCCGGACTTGGTACCGGCACCAGCAAAAGCCAGTGGTAGGGTTAAACCGGTTTATGGGCACCCAAACCTCCCCTTTCTCTATCCCGTTTCCCTATAGTATTATATAGTGTCATAAACACGCGAATAAAACCCAATACAGGTAGACTACTAACTCAATGACCACTACATAGTAAGATAAAGGAAAATGGAACGTCACCTTTCTTGTTATTATTATTTTTTTTGCTTTTACTGTTTTTTTTTCTTGCACTTTTTTAACCTTTATGTACCAAACCAATTCCTAAAATGTTGCAGGAAAATCACTGAGTTTATGTCTGCTTTGCTGTTGGCCTATGTACCAAGTCCCGAAGTTCAATTAGCAGAACCACAAATATATTTAGTTCTTAGTATTTATGACTGTAAAAACATTTTATAGATTTATAAGACAACAAATCTATTTCTTCATATAATGGCATAGGAAAGGGAGTGTAGTAAGTTCATTTAGTCCTCCTGCTTTCATAGAAGCAAACGTATAAAGTGTTTAGTGACTACAACTGAATTCAATTCTATACTATTTACATTGAGACATTTGATATACCATACGTAATTCGTCTCTGTCAGTTGTTGTTTCCTGATTGACTATGCATCTTAATGTAAGTATAAAATAAACAAAGCCGCTTATAACTAAAATTACCATTCTTTCTGTGTGTGAATGAGGTTTCTGCAGAGTGGTTTATTAAATCAAACTGAGACATTCTCATATCCGGAGCTCTTGTCACAGAATTGTCCTGACCATTGTTCCATGTATAATACACATCGTCGTCCGAGTATGCAACTAAAATATTATTATAGTTAAAGTTAAACTTGATATACAGAAAACTGCTCTTTTGCTTTTCATTTAGTTTTGTTGTGATATAGATGTGTTTGGTGTTTTACATTGTTATTGTAATAATAGCAATAGGTAAAAAGTTTTATTTTTTTCAAATTTCGATTTTACCGTGTGTCAACAACTATTCCATATTTATTTCACAAGTAAAAATATACCATATAAGTCGAGAAAATATAGGTCATGTGCTGAGTCATGGATATGTTCAGCCGTTGTTACTTTTGTCCCTTCAAAAATTCTATGGCCTCACAACAACAGAAGAGTTAGATATGAAATGTCAGTGTCACAAATAAAACTTTCATTTTCAGCTAGATTCATGTCTTCCTGGATTCGACATTACCGGTTTTTACTTAAACATGGATCGACCCACTGAGAGTATGACGGGTGCTGTTTACAGAGCAGAATATGCTTACCCTTCCGGAGCACCTGATGTCACTCTTTTTTTTACAGTTCACACTGTTAGTGCTTTAGTTTTTTGTGTTGTATATGTAGTGTTCGTGTGTTTTGTTGGCCTGTGGTGTTTTTGGTCTTCCGCCTTCTGATGTTCTTGCCTTTACTTTGTCTCTGGACTTTGATCTATGTAATCTTGTGCTTTGTTCCTTCAGTATTCTACTGCCGTTGTCCTATGGATATGTAGACTTACCGTTATAAAATTACTATTTCTACTTAAGGTCCATATGATAAAAAAAATCTATCTTTGAACTCTCCATAAGAGTATTGAGTCCACCTGTTACCTTCAAGACTTTGATAAAAAAAAAACGTTTCCCTAAGGATTGAAAAATAATGTTTAAAATGCTATCATGCAGCACATGATGAGATACTATGTATCTGTTCGTTGTTCTTACAATTTAAAGATATTTAAATTGGAATCACATATAAAATTGCGACAGATATATACTCAATGTTGATATGAAATGAATGTCCATGAGTTAAAATTTATTCAACATTATTTAAAATGCAAAAATATCAGTATTTGTTAATTATATAACAAATAGTGGAAAAATTGCTATACATTAACTTCGCCCAGACTGATCAATTCTTTGACAATGAGAGTATCTGATCACTATTTGAATGCTGTGTATTTACCCCTTTTGTGCAAATTTTGACAGATGTAAGATGTTGTTCAATGCGTTTGATCTTTGTTGGCTAAGTAAAACTGCTCGAATAAAGCAAAGACTTAACTTGAAATAAGATTTTTTTAGAGATTTAGAAAAAAATGTTCGGAAGTGTAATTTTTGAAATACTAAAAATCACCGAACGAAACGAACACAGAATATGTCTAGGGTACCAGATACAAAATACACTTACTATGAATGCATCTCCCATGAGGTTCTATGTTATCCAATGACTGTCATCTTTAATTGGGTAGCAATATAAAAAATTACAATTTTTCAAGGAGACTGTAAGAGGACCATTTTAGTATAATTTGGCTAAAACTGTTCCAAGAAATCTTAGACACGAAGGTCTTTGAATGAACTTCCCACATGGTTCTATTGAAGACTTCTTGGGTGATGTATGAACATTAAAATCACAAACTCTGAGAGGAATACCAAGGACTGTTACGTTCAAATTTAATCAGAATTGTCTGAACAGTTTCAGAGCAGAAAATCCCTTATAGTGTACTATGCTAAACTATGATCCGACTTCCGGCCATCTCGGATGATTTATGAACATAAAAATCACAAACATTGAAAGGGAGCACCCAATATTCAAATTGAATTAAAATTGTTGAAGCGGTTTCAGAGGAGAAAATCTTTAAATTCATTTATATAGGATCCAATTTTAAACTGTCTTCCATGGAAGCAGCTTACCATGGATGAGATACGAATCTACCGCAATATGTAGAACTTGTAGTGCAAGATGAACTGGACATTTGGCATTGAAACCTAACTTCTTTTTCAAGTACTTTAACTTTTTTTTCTCAAGAAGTTTAAAGCCAAAACGTATAAAAATCATGGAAATTGCAAAAAAAGCGAAAAGTTCTATATGAGTCTAAAGATTTTCTTCAAAACTGCAGGATAGACAGATCTTACTATGCCAAATATTATAAGTTTTTTAAACGTTTCCTATATCTTTGACTATTTTAAATATAGTAAGTGAGAACCGAACCATCAATGTAAAACAAATGAAAAAAGGAAAATGGCAACATGGAAAAAAAATTAATTAAAAAAATGAACAAATAAAAAAAAACCAGAAAGATGACGGAAATGTCATATGTAAGAAGGCTTGATATCATAGTCAACGGAAATTATGTCCTTAGCTAGCTGTCAGTAACTGCGAGCATTTGTCCGGACAGTACCCGTGTGTATTGTCTTCATGTTTTATGTACTTCATTGTAAGGGTACTCGTCTTGATAAGTTGGACTTTTTTCTAGTTTGATTTTTACTGTGAGTCTTTTTGTGTATTTATTTGTAGCCATTCACCACACATAGGGGGAGGGTTTGTGTCCAAGAAAACGAGTTTAACCCCACCGCAATTTTTGCGCCTGTCCCAAGTCAGGAATATGTTGGTCATTGGCTTATCCTTGTCTTCTTATAAAATTTTAGTTTCTTGATATTTGGGT
>MJUU01038845.1:0-33001 GCA_002080025.1 Modiolus philippinarum | reverse complement strand
GGTGTGAGGTTCCTCACTGTGTTGAAGACCATATGGTGACCCCTAGATGTTTTGTTTTTTGTCGTTTTAACCTGGATATCGGATGTTGTCTCCTTGACATTTACCCCATTTCCTTTCTTTTTCATATGAGAACGACACAGAAAAGAAACTAGAAAAAAACTGAGCAAATCTCACAAAATATATACCCTCAAATAAGATCAAATCATCATTTTTAATAGATGGTGCACAATTGCAATGTGTACTTAACATTCTGTGAAAGTTTCATTGAATTCATTGAATTTCACCAAGAAGTCTGTACCCTGGGGTGGACGGAATAACGAACGAACGAATGGACACCATGATCACTCTATACCACCCACTAAAGCGGGAGTATAAAAAATGAAGACACACACATACAAAACTGAAAAATACGGACCCGATTAAAAACATTGGTTAGATCAGTTGAACCGGTAGAGTAAGCATCTCCTCCTTCTTACCTGCTTCTCATAAGACATCCGCCGTGTTGAAAATGTCAAATCCGGTAGATAAGTCGTCAAAATCAGCAGAGAAAACAACAAGCCCATAAAGGGAAATATCTGTTGTCAACTGGGAAACGAATATCAAACAGCGGTCCAAAAGATGGTGATGTCGACCGTAAAACGTCTGGAGTGCTAAGTAATGGTTATCATACTCTTGTTTAAGTAGCCTGTTTGTGAGCAAGCAGGCTCTATCAAGGAAGTCACTGTATCGACAACAGGCACATGAGTAGCGAATGAGCTGGGAGATGTAGCGCTATATGCCGGTGCTGTTGGAATGCTGCTACAAAGAAAAGGTTGACTATTGGAAAAGCAAAGTAATCGCGTTTGTCCTACAACTTAGTTTGAAGTTAACCTCTGCTTTCAGTTTTAAGATGAAAGTCAAGGAATGAGGCCGATGTGGAAATGTTTGTTGTATCCTTAATTTCGAGCTCTTTTGGATACTTTTTTATTTTGATTTTGAAGAAGCCCTTCGATGAATTAAGCCTAGTAAAAACGGAGAAACAGATCTGTACAGTTTATGCCCATAGGAATTCCGACAGTTTGTTGAAAAACAGGTCCTGCAAACTGGACAAATATTTTAAGTCGGAAAGTAACAGATAATCAAAAATTTTGCAGAAAAGGGCATTTACTTTAGGACGGGTAATTGGATTTTCTTAAACATTGCGGGTAAGGTATATCTCATCATATTAAACGTTTTTATATTGTTACATTTTTGGTTTCTTTAACTGTTTTTGAACAGTTTGCAAAAATAAAGCCTAAAAACAATTAATCCCATACTTTATTTTTAATACAGCGGTCGTGTTGTTTGGTCTTATAAAAAATTACTAAAAATTGAGAAAAGATACCCTGGTTATGATTCAGGCGATGGAAAATGTTGGTCCAGCACTTTCAAAGTCGATTATGTTTGAAAAATGTTAATGACGCCGACATTGCACGCAAAAGAATGGATGACACCCCTAGCTTTGTGAGTTAAAACACACATGAGGCAGAAGAGAAGTAAATATCAGAAAGATCAGATATCACCCGTATAGTGAAAATTTCACCACTCCTTCGTTCAAAAAGTCTAATATACTTTTGATAGTTGTTATAATTGTTTTGCTAGTTACATCTCCACTTTCGCCGCAGTATGACAACCAATATAACCACATTTTAATGTGTTTGTGAAATGTTTACAACTTTTTCTTAGTTTTCTACATACATTAAAGCGTGAGTGTATAGACCTTGAAAAGTCGTTATATTAGGTCCTATAGGTCACTCTGTGACACAACATAGCTTATCAATGGAAGGTAAGAAAGTTATGAAGACATGAGTTTCTTGACCAAAAATATTCCCCGTATCCTTGTCTTATTGTCCATAATTTTAGACAATACACTTCAAAACTAAAGAGTATCTCCTTCTTGCATAGCTCGGTCCTAATTAGCGGGTGTTGCTTTTCTATTTAGATTCCATTGGCATTTCTAAATTGTTCTCTTTCAGCTTTTCACATATTTTGGTTTATGGATTTATCTTTTTTGCTGATTTTGGATTATGGCGTTCCATATTATTTGATTCTTATGCTGCTGATGAGAGGTTACTCCCTGAAACACGTGTACAGCATAAGAAAATTTACTGTTTCTTATGTAATTTGGTTATTTTTGTATTTCCAAATAATTGATTTGATCTGCATTGAAGAGACATAAATTGGCGAAATGTCATATGCAGAAACTTGAGTCACAGTAACCTCTGTATTTAGATATGTATACCATGTGGGTAAAATTTATAACCACATAGATTATAAGTTATCATGCATTGAACCAACTAACATGATTATTTAGATAGTGTCGAAAACCGTTGAACGGTAATGCGTCAGCCGCACCGTTCAACCATTTTCGACACTATCTAAATAATCATGTTATAGTTGGTTCAATGCATGATAACATCTTTGTGCGGTTATGCTAACCACAGTTTGCATTAAACTACGAAAACGATAATTACAAAATGACCTACATTTAACTACACGATTCTAAAAATAAACACTATACCAACTGCATGACAGCGTAACATGAACAATACACAACCGAGTCATTTATTGATTAAAGATTGTACCAGCAAAATGACGTTTTCGAAATACACTGAGCGGAAACCTTTGGAAATGAACGCAGTTAAACATTCTATATAATTTACATGTTATTCCAAATATAGATGTTTTTCGTATTTTAATTTTCAGGCTGAAATTACTGTTACATTACGTAGAAGTAAACTATGTTTAATGTCTCGATGTGTTTATTTTTCTATGCTTACTGCATATTTGTTAATGTGAAACGATTATTGATTTTCTTGTTGTGTATGGCGGACATGGTTATTTAGCAGGTGGTTAATCAGCCAATAGAATCCAAGTTTACATCCGCATAACCGCACAATTTTATTTATAACATCGTTATATTAGTTAGATATTTGTCCTTTATGAAGTTCAAACGTATCCTAATATTATGGATCCATTCATTTAAGCAGTGTCATTTTTGTAACCGATCGGGATTTGTTTTTTGGTTTGCTGTCAAAAATTATGTGCAAATATTTCTGAAATACCTATATTTGAGCTAAAACCTGAATTTAGTATTTCTATATTTATACAAAAACAAAGCTTATATAGAGTTGTTTTACCGCTATTACTTCAAAGAACGGTTTAAAATACACTGAAATTAAATATGGTCTTTACCTAATGCGAGAAAAAAAATACCTAAATATAAATTGTACGATTAAAACGGAAACTGATAATGGAAAAATGGTATCATAGTTTCATAGATGAATTATATTCTTGAGAAATCAAATGATTGTTTCAGACATATAAAATATTGAAATACTTTTTCCCAAGATTTCTCTTTTTACAAAACCGATTATCTTAGTAATGAAATAATAATTTATCAATATTTAATATATCTTTTAAATGTATATATTTGTGTCTACTCCTGAGATGGTTTGGATACAGCCTTGATTGTTAAATTAGAATTTAATTACATGTCTTTAAGTTTAATTGGAAGTCTTACCAAATCACATAATTTTTCCATATATTTTTGTTAGAATGATTCTGGGCGTATTGATTGAAAAAATAAGTGTTTGTATTTCAACAATAAGAGGTATGACCGTTTTCAATCACTTGTGCGAACACAAGAAAAGATGAAACTTTCTGACATACATTTCTAAAGTCAAATTTATTTTCTAATGTTTTGCAATAAGCATTTAAACGACAATTAATCGATTTTATTGAAATTTGCATTATCTGAATTTTACAAAATTTTGTTTCAAACTAAGGATTATCTCCCTCATGCAAAGCTATGTCCTTAGCTGAATTTTGACTTTTCCATTTAGATCCTTTTGGTTATTTTTTTCTCTATCAGCATTAACACGTTGTTCTGTTAATGAATTTCCAAATGTTTTGGTTTGACCAGCACTGATGAGACATAAATTGTCGAAATGCGCATATGCAGAAATAAACTAACGTTAACTTCGGTATTTTTTATTAATCAAAAGAGTACAAAAACATCAGTTAGAAATATTTATGGACTATTTCCCTGTACCAAGATCAGAAGAAATATGATTTTACCTTCAATATCGCATAACCGTTAATACTTTGGGGAAAGCATCTTCAACTGAAAACTATAACATACTTTATATAAAACACAAATATCTTATTCAAGCTTATAATCTTGAAGTTTTGATTATGTATTTGAAATAAATTAATACAAACTTACAGCTTCCAAAATGTAATGGACAGGTCTGAAAGTCCAGGGGATAATGGTGGAGTTCCATCTTACAGATTGCACGAACCGTCAACCTTGTAAGTATAAAATAAAACGCACTGCAGTTTAAATCTATTACAAAAAAAAATTAGGAAAAATATACATTGGCTTGAATTACAATTTCATGCCACAATTTGTCAGTGAAATGCACAGGAAAAACACAAAAGACAAAAGTAATAAACTATATAAGCTAATGACTTGATACCGGCACCAGCAAAAGCCAGCAGTTGAGTTAAACTTGTTTATGGCTACTAAATTCCCCACTTGTCTTAATATTATTTTTTATAAGGCTGCTGATTCTATAGAATATAGCTATCAACATAAGCAAAAGTTAAGGAGTATCTTCCTCTCGCATAGCTCTGTCCTTAGCTGATTTTAGTTTTCCTATTTAGACCCTATTGGTAATTTGTTCTCTATCAGATTTTACACAGATTTCGGTATACGGATTTCCAAATATTTCGATATGATCTGCACTGAAGTTGTCAAAATGTGCATATGCAGCATCTAAATTAGCAGTAACTTTGGTATTTTGTTATGAATATATAACTGTATAGGAATGAGAAATTGGGAAGCTCTCGTTTAAACCTTTTGGGTTTTTATCGCTTACGTAACGTGGTGCTTATATACATTCTATTTAAGGGGGTTCGCTATATAGGATTAATATAAGCAAGGCTTGACCATAAGTGAATGCGACAGAATAAATAAAATTTAATAAAATTCATACAGAATGCTCATAAAGATGTATAAATGAAATTATGAGAAAAAGAAGGGAGTCAATGGGCAAAAAAGTATAATGCTTTTAAATGGATAAAACCAGAGAATTCCAAAAATCTGACAGAAATCCAAAATCATTAGAAGCGAACCTCCTTAAAATGATGTTTTCCCTGTTTGTCTTGGTTAATTCTTACGTCTTTTGTAATGTAAGTTTTGATTGGCATGTTTAAATATAATATAATACTCCAGAGTCTATTAGGTATACAGTGTCTTATACTCCAGAGTCTATTAGGTATACAGTGTCTTTAATTGCCCAATAGTTAATTAAGATGTTCAAATGTGTTGTTGTCTTAATTAATCCCATGTACGTAGGTTTATTTGTCCCGAGTTACCCTATAGTTTATTACAAGTAACATAGGTTTGTTCGTGTGCGTTAATCCTACAGTCTATAACAATTTCAAGAGGATTGTTTGTTACCTATTTGTCTATTACAATGTGTCATGGTAACGTATAAGGTAGTAGGGTTTCAATTCCTTTGAGTTCCATTATGAACTACGTAGACCTGTCATAGCAGTAAACTTGCACGCTTAAATCTGCTATTTAATGACAAATGTTACTCAATCGAGAACTGTTGTCTGAAAATTTAAGCACGGAAATCCTGACAGACAGTATCTTTTGTTTATATAGAAAGAAATATTTTCATGCTGTAGGTAATGTCTTTTTATACGAATAGTTTTACATTTTGTGAGAGTTTCTTGGTTTAACATCCAACATGTAATTTATTACACTCAAGTAATGCAACTGAGAATCAAATCGGCTATTTTCAATTATCTATTTAAGTGTTAGATTACAAAACTTTCGATTAGAATTTAAGAATTGTAATTGACCATTATATCATTCTGTCAGTTTGTGTAGAATTTGCATGTGGAATGTCCATTTCCCGGTTTGAAAAAGCAATAACGCAACTCAACAGTCTTGTAATGTAATACACCAAGTCTAATTGGAAAGTAGTATCTAGGATATTTAGAAGTATTAACACCAATAAGTTATATTGTCTTTTTACAAGGACAGCAACATGGAACGTTAGAAGCCTTCATTAGCAAAGATACATTTTTACTAAATAAAACTCCGAGAGGGAAATTTTTTAGCTATATTCATAAACCTGGAAAAAAATCACAAAGTCATACGTTCATAATATGCTACAAGGAAAATAAGTGACTATTTTTATGTATGATTTTTTATTGCAAGTTCAACAGAAACATCAAACAATAAATTTCGAAAAAATGATAATATCTTAGTTATATATGTATATTTGAACTAAGTAACGTTACAAAGGCAAAATAAAAATGGGCTTACACGAGTTATAATGGTATTTGTATATTTATAAAGATTTTTAAACTGATTATACTATATTTTCTTGAAATTTAAGACATAGAGATTGTTGAATTGTGGCTCTTTGCATTCCTTAAAGTTACTGGTTTGATACCTGTATAGAGTCAATGATCATATTAACTTTGAAGTAGATGCTTCAAAATTAATAAGAGCCAAAACATTATAAATGCATTTTCACGGCAGCTGTATGCATAATTTTGAAAGCCTAGTTATGAACTCCAAAAGGAAGGCCACGCTCAAGAATAGACCCATTGGAATTGCTTTTTCGCCTATCTTTGCTGTTTGGCAATTAGAAACCCTTATCCGTCCAATCGGTCTTTATTTCTCGCCTTTGAATTATTTGAATCGCGTGCTGAGATACTGCTTACCGGACGTAAACTTCTAGGGAATCCAACGTTATTCAATGAAATGCTTCTTCATGCTTCGTTTTTGTATCACCTGCGTTCACTCAGTGGCGACATATAGGGATGATTATCCGTCGTCTTGCGTCTAGGACGTCGTCGTCCGCATCGGGTCTCAAAAATTTGTGTCACATTTTTTTTTAGGAACCGTGAATAAGAGTCTTCTGCAATTTTACATGCAGTGTCAGTATGGGGACCTTTACCGCGTAACAGAGTTTGGGATCTCTCGCATGTCCACTTTCTATTTGACGAAACATAAGATATTATTGCGTCTTGAAAATTTCTGTCACATTTTTTTGAGGAACCATACATCCCAGCCTTCTACAACACTCATATCGTGTAACAGAGTTTCGGATCTCTTGCATGCCCACTTCCTGTTTGACGGAACATAGAATTTTTCCGACGGTCCGATTCACAAAAAAAAAATTCTGTAATTTTTTCTCAGGAACCATGTACCCCAGCCTTCTGCGATTTGACATGGAGTATCATTATGGGGACCTTAAGCGTGTAACGGAATTAAGGATATCTCGCATTCCCACTTCCTGTTTGACGGAACACATAATATTTTTCACAGATCCGAGTCACAAAAAATTCCTCAGGAACCATGTATACAAACATTCTGCAGTTTTGTATGGATTATCAGTATGGGAATATATACTTTGTAACAGAGTTTCGGATCTATAGCATGCCAACTTCCTGTTTGACGGAACACTGAATATTTTTTGCTGATCGGATTCACAAAAAAATGGTCACATTTTTCTCAGGAATTTTTTATGAAAGGAAATTGAGTAAATGAACATGAGACCAATAATGGGCTGTATGGCCATTTCGGAAATTAATTCCTCATCATCAGGAACCATGTTTCTGAGCCGTCGGCAATTTCCCATGGAGTATACGTATTTGGACTTATACCGTCTAAGAAAGTTTCGGATCTCTCGAATGTCCACTTCCTGTTTGACATATTCGATCACATTTATCTCAGAAATTACATATCCAAGTATTCAATATGGAGTGTAATTATGGGGACCTTTACGGTGTAATAGAGTTTGGGATCTCTCACATACCCACTTCCTGTTTGAAGAAGCTTTGAATATTTTTTTGTTACGCAGGCAACACATGTTTTCCCTGGAAGACTTACTACTAAATAGTCTATATGTTTTTTAAATATAAACCACCAATAAAAGTTGCTTATTTTGTTAAAATAAACGACCGCTACAAGTTGCTCTGTGTCTCCATAAATGCCTAATAAACTTATTTCCAGTAAATGTTACACATACCTTTGCGAAAAATATATAGATCCATTACGACCGATCCTTACAAATTTGTTTGGTGTTGGGACCATATGTAAATACGATTTTCTGCCATTATAAAATACTGTGTCTGGAAACCATATACGTTCCAATATTTTAATACTAACTGAGATGTTTTCCATGGATGCATTAAGCGCAAGTCTATCGTCCATCCATCTCTGTCGGAAATATATGTCGATGGAATACACCTGAAAAATAAATGATATCAAGGATGAAAAAAAAACATTTCTTTCTTTTTTATTTCATTTATTTTACCTTTATTTGCAAATTAAACTAATTTTGGGCCAAGTAAATACAAAATAAACTAACATAACATTATACAAATATGTAGAGAATATTCAACACAGGAAAAAGCTAATACATAAATCACAAAATAGTATTTATTACGATGGCTCTAGTTGAATTAACAACCAAATGAAATAATTTTTTTAAATGACAATAGTCTCAATTGAATTTAAACATCAGTAGATATAAATTGTCGTAAGAAACCATGATGCTCCGTAAAATTCGCATTGAAAGAATTAAAAAAAAAATATTTTCTGACCTGTTATTATTCAAGATGAGCTGATGCTCGAATTGTGAAACACCTTTTCTGGTCTGCTGTTGCAGAGTTTTTTTTTATTTGACATGCTGTCAATTCTCTTTATTTTTTGGTAAAATTTAATCCAATTTTGATCACTTTTAATTTCAGGTCTTTTTATGTTTCCATTAAAACTTTGCTCATTTTGAAAATTCGAAGACCCTATTGCATCATTTGGGATGGAGGAGTCATCATCCGGGTGAATTTTATAAGTTTGAATTAATATTCTCCGAGAAAAAGCGTGGACAAATTCAGTAACGAATAGGAGGAAAACTAAAATAGCAGAGTGAAAACAATTAGTTTTTTGGGGGGAAATCAATAAATTTTGATCCTATAGAAAAGAGACCGAATACGAAAAAGATTTTGTTCAAAATCTTGATGTCTGAAACATCCTCGGACAAATCAGGGAAAATGATCACTTAAAATAGAGTTAATCATTACAACAAAACTACCAATTATTTTAGATTGATGGCTTCTTTGATAAGGCCCACTTTATACGAGTAAGAAATAAATCAAGAAAAAGAACTCACTATCGTCCCTTTGGAATACCAAATGAATATGGTTTGAAAAAAAATACTGTAAAGTCCACTTCCGTATACCAACAAACTATATCTCTATGGTATTTATCTAATCAAAACATGTCGACCAAACTTATAAAAAATAACCAATACGAGCTAAACGAAAAGACAAAATAAGTTAAGGACGGAGCATTGCATATGGGAGATTTTTTTCTCATAAAAATCAATATTGCAAGTTTCTGAACAAAATCGTTTTTAGTCAGCATCGAAACACTTGATTACTTCGCCAGTGACTACCCTTGTGGACTTATAGCAACTGATGTACGGTGTAATAAACAATTTGATATCGAAAGATACTGAGACAAAACTGAGCAAGTATATTAAGTATGGTCAATTTGACTTTTTTGTACCTTCTCTTCCAAATGTCGTCTTTTGTCATAACTTGAAAATTTTGCCATAGTCAAAAATTGAATACCAAAAGCTCATGTAAACTAATTCACCTGGTTTTTGAACTGAGGAAATGAGTAGGAATCAATAACATTTTCAAGAAACATAAAACTTACGGTTGTAATTGGAGCATCTTTTTGTTTGCAACGAGTAATATAGATCTTCGCATATAAAACGTTGCTTAGTGCTTGCATAGTTCATAAATCTACCACACAGGTAAGGACAACAAAGAAATAAGTAATGTAAGGGTATATATATATATAGAATGAATGAATGATCTAGAATTTATTACGCAATAACATCTTTTGTATATTAAGTGTTTATATGAACTCGTATCTTGCTCAATGTATCAATCATTAATATATGGACCTCCATGATTAAACTAACAACTACATATCACAGTTACTGTTATTTTTATTCCATTTACGATTCTTCACATACCATATCTTTCTCTGAAATTGGACCCATAGATCTTAGATAAATGTCTGTCGAAACTTCTACTGGACTCCCTAAAACATGAAACGAAGATGAAGATGAACAATATTTAACATAAAAACATTTAAGATTAATAGGACTGTAACATAACATGTAATTTCTTAATTTGAATTTAGAATGGAATAATGCACATGTAGCAGATTATATAATAACACTTTGCATAAGATCATATCGATTAAACGATGAAGAATCCTGGTTAAATATTTAAATATGGACAATATAAGGTTTTGTATCATGTCACTTACACAAAACAAAGATAAAAGTTAATATCCGAAGTCAGATTTTATTAATGGTTTTAAAATTGTCTGACAACAATAAGTAAAAACAACATTAAAGACAAACATCTTATTTAAGAGGCACAAAAACCGTTGGCCAACAGGGTATATGTTGGCAAAATGTAAAATTAAATCCAGGATTAAATGAAGTGCGTTTGGTTGCTGCCAAAAAGTCGACATCAAAGGACTCAGTTGGAGTAACCATCGGGTCGCAAAAAAATGTGCAGAAATCGCAGCCAGACTACTACATTGTATCATGTCGTAAGGAACTAATATGTAACAAAGAGAGTAGAATGCCAAAGCAACAAAGGAAACAACGGCAGTAGAATACCGAAGGTATAAATCAAGTAGTTATCGCAAAAATCGAAATTCAAAGAATGAAAAGGACTACACCTGTCTATTAAAATGTCCTGTCATTCTTAATTGTCATTTAAAGATACAGCTCTTCTTCCAGAGAGATAATTGCTTTCATCGAACACTTCTTCATTTGTGCCAGATTAAAAGGTCAAGAATGATATGTGTGCATTTATTCAAATGTTAAGCTTAACAGGTATGCCGAGCGGTGTATTTTTAGTTCTTTATCTGATATACTCAGGAATCCGCAGAGGTACTCGGTATATGTATATGTTATCGGGCTCTTGACAGCTATGTATCGTAAAATATCAACCCGTGAGCCAGAATATGAAGCACAGGGGCGAGTGAGCATAGCAAACGAGCCCCAAGCTTCATATTTGGCGAGCGGGGTGATATTTTTCAATACATCAGCTGTCAAATTTTGTATTTTAGATTTGTAATTATTGAACTGAGGTTTCAATTTCTCCTAAAGTTGCGCGGGAATTTCGGCATACATGTCATTCTCGCCTTTTCAACAATTTTAAGCTTAAAAAACATGTTTTCTATTTTTTTTTCTCACTTTACTGGCGAAGGTTTTGTAACTGGATGAATATTTTTACCGAAATACTCTAAATAATGTCGATTTTGAATTTTGCAGGAACCTTTGGTTGTTACGCTATTCTATCGTTCCTTGGAGCTTTTATGACGTCATAATTTGAAAACGTAAAAGCTCTGCAGAATATATCAACGACCCAGTTTCTACAATTTTTCTGACGTCTAGTTTATCTATTTGTGTAATCATGATTCTGTTTTGAATACCTAATCGGTAAGAGCAAATGCAATAGATGTTTATTTTTAGCCATTTTATTTCATTTGAAGCCTTGAAAAAAGTTATTGCCTTTGAAACTTTGGAAGAATCGCTTAATATATCCAGGTCAACTCCTGATATATCCGGGTCAACCAGATATGGCTTTTGCGGAAAGGCTTTACAGGCTGATATAACCATGGGGAAGGATGATAATTTAATGTCTCGATGTCGACGCTGATATATATACAACAAACAATATATATTTATAAGGGAATACTACTATCTACTTTCAAGTAATCTATATATAAGTTTCTATCCCTATGTTCTCTGACTATGGTACAAATGCACTGTTCCAGTACTTCGGTGTTGGCCCGAAAACCGACTTTATTTGGAAAGTTGCAATATCTTAATTTTAAATAACTGTGTTTAAAACTTTAGTATCTCCTATTTGCATAGCTCTGTCCTTAGCTGATTTTGGTTCTTCTATTTAAATCTTATTGATTACTTGTTCTCTGTCAGTTTTTACATGCATTTCGATTTATGGACTTCAAAATGCTTTGGTTTTACGCACTGAAGAGACATAAGTTGTCGAATTGCGCATATGCATAAACAAAGTTCCAAGTAACATTTGTATTTTGTTATTCCTTTGTTGGCTTTAAGCTCACTGCCTACAGTCAATAGATCAATATAAATTATATCCCTCTATTCCACAATACTATCCTACTTATAATAACAGAACTTTTAAGGACAAAATTTATAATACTTTGCCTTATCTTAAAACTCTATATCCTCTACATTTTTGGCTCTTTAGTCGATGATAATGTTTTTGTCATCTTTTTAGTCTGTCTACGAGTTTCTTCTATATTATATCGAAATTTAAGAGAATTAAATAAAATGTATCACACGTATTTGTCTCCCTATTTGTGCCTGTTCAAAATAGTCAATTACAGAACTTGTACATGTATCTATTGACTTTATGTATATACGTTTAACGTAGCATTGTTGCGATATAAAACACTTTAAAATACGCTTTCAATAAATCATTAATTACTATTACAATTGCAACAGATACACAAATAAACATATCATATGCAATCAGTTTTGAAAAGGTTGGTCTTCAGGGTCTGCTGTTAACTTACGAACCAGAAAGGTAATGTTCTTTTACGAGGAAAGAGAATTCAGAAATTTGACCTGGACCTTGCTTTTCGTATCAAGTTAACGAAAGACGTCACATAATGACCTTCTAGCATGACAACATATGAATAAAAATCGGCAAACACGTTGCATGAAAATAAACCCTGTACAATTAAATAAGCCACGTGGTTGCGTTGATATATGCATCAAGTAAGTCGTAAAAATATTTCGTGAGGAAACACTGTAGATTGTCAGTATTACATGAACCAGTAATCGTTTAAAAAACGCCTATAGAGAAGACAACTATGTCCATATATTTAACGAAAGGATAGGAGTAAATGAACATGAGACCATAACACATATGTTGACTCCAACTGCAATAATCTAAATGAGCTGTATGGCCATTTCGGAAATTAATTCCTCATCACCAGCACTAGGACTAAATTATAGGAAATCAACAATTTCATGAAATCTAACGAAATGCGAATAATCATTAATATCAATCATATCTAAGGACAAAACTAGATCTATAGTCGGTGTGATTTAGTTTAAAGGTCCATTTGTTATAAATCCTTGTCCTACAACAACGTCTTTAGTCAAACATACTACTTTTTATCAGTCTGAGAGACTGTGACAAATTAACATCATTCAGACTTTGAAATATTTAGTTCATCAACCTTTTCACTTACTTTCTCTCTTGGATAAAGGTCTGCCTTTGTTTACAAGACAGACCCCGACTGTACGAATCTGTGCTATTTATACTAATTTTATCGAATAGTCATCCACAGGGACATTCCCATATTTTAAGATTTCAACGTTCCTAAAGTGGTAACAGATAATGTGTCTACGTGACCACCAGCAGGTATTAATTTAAAAAGCACCTGCCCATCAAAGTGCAGGCAATATTGCTGTCATCTAAATCTATGTAATTAACTTTCATTTTTTGTCAAATCTGTTGAAAATAACATCATGGCTGATTTTTTATGGGGTAAAATTCCAATTTTGTTTCAAATATCAGCCTAAATACAAGATACAATTTACATGTAAAAACTAGATAATTCTTTCAAATCGTATCTATTTTAAACGAAAAAAGCAGATATAAGTTTCTTCTTAGTGGCTAAAGATACTTTTTGCGTGAAAAATACTGTTTGCCTATTAAAATGTACGCAATACTGAACAAACTATTTGATACAAAAAGTTTTCCGCACCTCCAAATCCTGGCCTAAGGTCCTTGTCGTATGTAGACAACAGATCGTCCAGCACGTGTGAAAGGTTACTTTTATAACTATCTGTACCCATGCATACAACTAAAACATAGCTGTAATATAAAAGAAATAAGCTAAAATTATTATTAATCATAATTATGCCAGTGAAATCATTTGGACAGCATTATGAAAATCTGGAAATATTTAATAAATTACTGATAAGTTCCTTTCCCATAGTGTAATATACGTACTAAATCCTGTTCTAGTATGTCGTAGTCTTTGTATAATTTTTATATGTTGCTAGATTTGTCTAAATCCTTGTCAAAGGGAAATATAAAAACAATTGACAACATCAGAAATTGTTTTTAATCAAACAAAAACTTGTCGATGTTTACTTGCCCATTTATTAAATGTTTCTAAAATTTACTTAACATTAATGTTGATAGGAAAGCTTTTGAAAACTTTTGAACACATAATTAGTTTCCTGGATTCACTTTAACTTCAATTGTTGTGAAGAAATGTACTTCTAGATAAGAACCAATATCTTTTGCGGATTGTCTTTTTTTAACCTATATGCTCGAAGTATGTGAAAGAATACATTTACATATGTACAGAATCTATTAAATAAACAAATAGTATGGCAGTTTTGTACTTTTACGAACTTCTTTTTCTCTGTAATTCTTTAGTGTTAATATACAAATATAGTTTGTGTATGAGGTCGATACGATGTTATATCGAGCTGGGAAAAGCATATCGACCGAGGATGAAATCGACCTCATACACAGACTATAATTGCTATATTATTAATTTATAGAAACACTAAATAGGTCATTGTTATCTGTTATCTAAATATTTAAATGTAAAATACTAGTATAATTGAAATATTTAAGAGATTAATATATTTAAAATTCATAGTACTATAATATAGTGTGTATAATATAAAATTGACTCTTAGAAAATTCATTTACATGCAAATAAATGTTCCTTTAACAAACAAACATATGAACATGCAGTATGTAGTACTATTTTTAGTAACATGCGATCTAACTTTTTGATAGACTTTTTTGTGTGTGTGTAAAAATAAAGTGAGTCATGTGATCATTTCTCCACTAATCAAATTCTCAAACGATATCAAATTAGTAATATAGCAGCAAATACCGTTTACATAAACAAAAGACAAAAGTATTACTAACATACATGTACACATACATGTAGTACATATTAAATAGACAGCAGACAATATATTACAGACATAAATGTAGTGTACAGAATGGCAGTGGACTAAGAATCAATTAGCTTCAAAATAAAATTGAAATTGTTATATGTATCTTTTTGAGAGAGAGAGAGCACAAAAATGTAAGAGAAAATATAGAATTCTAACACAGTCACTGAAAACTTCCTCCAAACGCAACCATTTGTTCTGAATAAAATTTCTTTGGGCTAAGTTAAAAATTCAATTCAAAGTTTCTTAATTTGCGTATAATATTTTAAGAATTCAATCCCCCCTGCAATGCAAGGAAGCTTATTTTTGCATCCACATACATAAATGTAATATTTTAAAACTAGAAAATAGAACGTCTAATATCTTACAAGAAGTTGCTAGGTATTAAAATCATTTCGAGTGATAATATATATATTAATATTCACATAACTACATTTTTTTGTCGAAAAAGTACATGTAATTCTAATTTTCTTGTGGATCGCTATGGGATATCTGTTTCCCAGATGACAACAGATCTTTCCCTCTGCAACTGAAGTTTGTTTTTCCTCTATCGGATTTGACTTTACTACCGGATTTGACATGTTCAACACGGCGGGTGTCTTATAAGAAGCAGGAGATGCTTACTCTACCGGTACACCTGATTTCATCCATGGTTTTTATTGGGTCCGTGTTGTTCATCTGTATGCGTGTCTTCATTTTTCATTTTTGTCCCGTACTTAAGTGGTGTCCTTGTTTCTTAGTGTGTCCGATGTTGCCATTGTCCATGGATTGTTCGTTCTTTTGATTGACGGTTCGGTTCTCACTTACTTTTCGACATTTATCGAAAATAGTTTTGATTTATAGGTGTTTTCAAAAAATTATTTTGTCCGCCCTTCGGTTTCGGCATTTAAATACAAATAAACAGTTCCGGTTATCAACCAAAACACGGCAGGTGTTGTTCATCCTGAACCCAGTTCATAAAACTATTCATATTTAGATTACCATGTCATTGTTTACTGTGACACTGCAATAATTTTGTCAGAATTAAAATGTTTTCAGGGTTTAAGCCAACCGCACAAGTGATAACCCGGAAGCGAAGAGTGTTTGTACCTAATTTGATGAGAGAATTCAAATCCAGGTAAAGACAACAATTTTTGAAAAGGGCTATTTGGTCGTGTTTTTACCAAAGATTGTGTCGCAATTTTCATTTCACATGGTACTTCTGAGGTGAAAAAAAGCGTTTAATTTCTATAACTAGAAATGAAACATGTCAAACGTCGAACTTGTATAACTATATTTATTATCTGACATATAAGACAGCTTCTTGAAATTATCTTTGTCTTCTTAGTCCAATAGAATGTAACATTCATAACACCAAAGATACTAATTTCTTAACTTAAAATAGGAACAAAAAGAGGCCTTCTAAAGTAAGTAAGGACAACGGCAACATCGGAAAAACAAAGAAACAAAGACGTAACACGAGCACGGCAAAGAAAAAGAAAAGACACATATTCAAAAAATGAACAACATGCACCCAATAAATAGCCATGGGTGAGACCAGGTGCACCGATAGAGAATGCATCTCCTGCTTCGTATAAGACAACCGCCGTGTTGAACATGTCAACTCCGGTAGTACAGTCAAATCCGATGGAGGAAAAACAAACTTTAGTGGCAAGGAAATCTTTTGAAAACCGGGTTGCATATGATTTCAAAATTGTAAACTAACTCAATTATGCAGCAGTATTTCATCTAACAACTGATCTTAGTTGACACATTTTTAGTACTTTTTAGGAGTATTAATAAGTCTAATATGAATGGACTGTTAGTCCTTGAGGGTATTCACCAGCCCAGTAGTCAGTACTTCGGGTCGGGCCAGAATGCCGATTTTTTTTTGGAAACTTACAATATCTTAATCAGAAAATTTTGTTAAAAACTGAGGAGTATCTGCATCATGCAAAGCTTGTAATTGTCTGAGTTTGGCTTTCTATTTAGATCTTTTTGATTGTTTGTTCTCTATCAGCCTTTGTACACCTTTCGAATTCTGGATTTCAAATGTTTTATTTTTATCTGCACTTATGAGACTAAGTTGTCGAAATGGCCATATGCAGAAATTAAATTTACAGTAACTCCGGCACTTTGTTATAGAATATTAAAGATTAACATCGAATTTCCTAGAAAAATGATAAATAAATAAGAGAACGAATTAAAAACTATTTCATGGCATTTGTTTTACAAAAAAATGACAGTTTAAAAAAATATAGATACATTTTGTTGTATATACAACTTCCAAAAAGAAGACTTTTGAAGAAAGTTTTGCTTCTAACTTTGTTATTAGAAAGTCAGGAAACAAAATTCCCATGGTATTTGTCTGTAATAGGATTACTCTACTACAAACTGAGATATTATTTTTCATTTCTACTTCTTGATTTCTCATTTCGTGCTGATGGGTAACACGTTAAAATATGTTGTTGTATAGGTGAGAGATTAAAAACAGGTTAAACTCAAAGATATAAATGTTAACTTACATAAAAACAGGGAGGAGATCCATGTTACAATTGTGACTTTTATAAAAATCCACCCACGCATAGTCATGAAAAGGAACATCTATCTTAAATATACTTTTATAAACTCCATGACATAATCCTGATGGCTGAAAGCTCATAATAGACTACAAGATATTCCTTTTACAAACTTCATTTGATATTCAAATAGACTATAATATATATCGACATTTGCCATACACAATTTAGTAATTTGTTCTCAGCCATGTCTCGTTTTCTTATACCGCTTGCCTCGGTAAATCTGAAGAAATAAACTGAGAATTGGGGATTATCTCCATAAATAAAGACAAGTCAGATACGTTTATTTGAAACAATGCTATTTGTAAATGTCAATGTAAACAAATCAGCAGAGTCTTTCAAGATCTTGAAACATTGCAATAACAGATGATGCATAAAACACTTCTGAGATTAAACATAATTGGAACCTTGTAGAAAGATTGAACATATTTTATTTGGTTATATATTAGCAGGGGAATTGTAACAAAATTTCCTGATTGGGCGTTTTACTTGGAAGATGAATAGGCTCTGTTATGTTTTATGGGGAAATATAAACGCTGAACGATACATAAAAAGTATGGAATTACATTTAATATTCCGACAATGATTTTTTCTAAGAACGCATGAACAGAACCAGTATATCATATACATGTGTAATTTTATAATTCTAGATTAGATTTGTACAAAACATTGGAAACTGAATATGATGGTGCATATGTGCTGATGGTTTTCTTTAAGAGACCAATCATTTTATACCATTGATTAAAATTCAAGAGAGGTGGGGAATTGTTTTGCATTTGAGAAAAAATATCTTAAGTATGCTTCAAAAACGACTGTCTCTAGTTATAAGTTTGTAAAACACCGAGCTAAGTAGACCAGGAAATTTAAAGTGAACGGGTATGAAATGACTAAATACCGAAGTTACTGTGAATTTAAATTCTGCATATGCGCATTTCGACAACTTATGTCTCATCAGTGCAGATAAAATCTAAACGTTTGGAAGACCATAAACTCAAAATTGTTTAAAATCTGATAGAGAACAAATAACCAATAAGATCTAAATGTAAAACCAAAATCAGCTAAGGACAGGGCTTTGCATGAGGGAGATACTCCTTAGTTTTAGATAGAATGATGGTTAGTAAGTGTTCGTTTAGATTATTTAAAATAAAACGTTTTTTGGATGTTTAGGGTCTCTAATCTAAAGGCCTAAAGTTAAAATTGCGTCTCTCCAACTTTACAAAAGTACCAAATTTAAGAAATATTTTTGCCTTGATGCGTTAATGTTTGGTTTTGAAAAATGAGGGTCACTAGTTTGAAATTTAGGATTCTTAATTTCTGATAAAGTAAACACAAGAAGAACGTTTCCCAATTTTCATAAATTGATTATACTTAAATATATGACAGTCAAGAGGCAATAATATACTTCTACTTCGAATGTATACAGGCAAAAGACCAGAATATTTCCCAAAGACACTGTTCAAGAAAGTATTCTATTAACCAAGTCCAAAGGTATATAGAACATTCATCAAAGGATTTTTTTCTGGTGAATTACCTAACTTGTAATCAATGACTGTTTGATTACCTTACAGTAATAGTAATTTCTGGATTTCTAGATTTACTCATTGCTTTGATGAATGTATTTGTCATTGTTTGAAGAAATGTTGATGCTTTAATTACGAATTAAATCCTTTTATTATATTAAAGAGTTAATTTTTCCTTACTTTTCTGTACATAAGCGTCCTTGCATACCTTTTACGTAATTCATTTTCGAGTTCCGCCGTTTATATATATATATAACTGCATGGTTTTCACATTTGGTTCAGTTGAACACGTGGCGGCGAAGGAGGAACACTTTGTCAAAATCCCTCCCTTACCCGCCCATATTTAAGAACAAATTTCTGCTGTGTTTGATTTCTATTTCAAAATTTCTTCCTGCAACGACATGGATTTGGACAAAATTATTTGCAGTTGGCAGAATTTATTAGATCTACGTCGCTGGTTGCCCAGCTGCCTGACTTCAAGAAAAGTAATGCTGGTTGCCCTTCATTGCTTAAGTACGAACACTAATTGGACTATGTCAATGAATCTTGCTTTTCGCTGGCCAGTTGTATAATTATTGTATGTCCAAATAAATCAATGACAAAACATTGCCAAAATCAAAACTTCAGTTGATAATTTTAAAATTTTTGATAGTTTTTAAACTTCTTTGAGATTATGGTCTTCCAAACTTTTAGATTTTGTCTGCACTGAAGAGACATAAGTCGTCGAAATGCGCATATGCAGAAATCAAATTCACAGTAACTTCGGTATTTAGTTATTTGTTACCACTGGGTCGATGCCACTGCTGGTGGACTGTTAGTCCCCGAGGGTACTCACCAGCCCAGTAGTCAGTACTTCGGTGCTGACCCGAAAACCGATTCTATTTGGAATCTTACAATATCTAGATTTTTGCAAATTTGTTGAAAACTAAGGAGCATCTCCCTCATGCATAGCTCTGTCCTTAGCTGATTTTGGCTTTACATTTAGATCATATTGGTTAATTTTTCTCTATCAGTTTTTAAACTTCTTTGAGATTATGGTCTTTCAAACTTTTAGATTTTATCTGCACTGGAGAGACATAAGTTGTCGAAATGCGCATATGCAGAAATCAAATTCACAGTAACTTCGTTATTTAGTTATTTGATTTGTTGTTATTTATTACATTGATAATTTGTTGTGTTGAGATGCGTGTCACATTTCTAGTCAATATTTATTACTATCGTAACATCAAACAATTAGTTTTTATTGGAGAAATGATAACACAATGGCATTGAACCTATATATATACACCCATAACTCTTTGTTAGATGGTAGTTGTAAACTGGTACACAAATGGTCTTCAAGTTGTTTCTTGTTCATGTTGTTTGTTGCAATTTTGTTGTCAAATAATGTTGCTGCTTGATCTCTGTATATTTAATAATAACTTACTAGTATTTTAGGTGTGTAACTGATAGCTGAAACAGTCTTGCCAACTCGAATTGTTCCTGTGCATGGTCAAATAATAAAACGACATCTAGTTTCCTTTTCTACAGTCCAGTTTTAATATTAATGTAAAGTAATTATGATAAAACGGTTTCTTGTTGTTTACTAAATAATTGTTTTATGAGGAGTTTTCTTTACTGATTTGAGTATCGGCAAAACGATATTTTGGGCGTCCTTAAATTTAAATTGTAAAAAAAGTACCTTATTTCAATAATTAAATTTTAAAAATTGACAGTCCTATTATTATTTTAGTAATGAAAGGTTGAAACTGCTGGGCAGTAAATAGAAAAATACAAACCATATCATATTTTTGTTTTACACACAAAATACTAAGTAATAAAAAGAAGACATTTTTTCCGGTGTTTGTGTTTTCGGGGATTTGGTACTTTTAGGAATTAATAGATTAAATGGATAAAATTTGATGATATGACATAAAAATTAAAGGTGTAAATTCCTATTTCAGTGAAAACCCAATATAAAAGCAATATCGAACAAAGCTGGACAATTTGGATACAATGTCTAAAATGTGACTTAATTTGATTTAAGAAATAAGGTTTATTGCAAACCTCTAACCAGGCATGAAGATTTGTTCTACATTATTATTGGTTCCATCGTTCTGTCTGTCAACAAAATAACATGATTACCATCGCTAACATAATGTCATATAAATAATTGAATGCAATGGACACTACTCACTAAGTGAAGCATTGTTATTCTGACAAAGCTGCTGTTATCACACTAAAAGTATTTTGTATGTACTGACAGTAATGATACATTTTAGCACCGATCATAGAAGATTTTATTATTTTTTGTATAAAACGGAACTATAATTCGATAGAAGACGAGAGTAATTTTTAATACTCTTCATTGTCAGGGGACAACCATTTGATTTTCTGGGGGAGGCTTGGGCGATTCTGCCTCGAAAAATTATTTATTTTCTTGAAAATTTCGAGCAAATTATTTATTTTCACCAAATTTCAGATCAGATTATTTATTAGTATTTACAACAAAAAATTAATTCTTTAAGTGAAAGTTAAATTATGTATCTGAAAAAAAAATGCTTCAGTTGATTCTTGCCTATTTATTAGTTTAATCATATGAATTTGAAAGTTAAATTCTGCGCCAAATTTTAAGCAGAAAACAAATTATATTGTGCCGGCCGATATCTGCCATTCTATATACCTGGTAAATAACCAATGCTTTGTTTATCTTTCATTGCGTGCAATGATACAAGTTGCATATTATATCTAAAACAATAATTGCTAGTTGTACTATTTATTTTCACAACAGATCACAGTGCTAACATCAAAAACACATACATAATAATCGTTGAATATTTGCAATTGCATCAATTCAAACTTTCAATATCTGATGACGTCCAGACCCAAGAACAAGATAAAAAAATCTACTCACATACAGTTAAATTTACACATAGAATAAAAAAGAAAACAGAAAACGCCTACAATGTCCGAAAGACACACAGTACCCTGTGATCGTTTATATGTTGTATTGGCTATTGGTCCCTTTGTCGGACAAAGGATGACAGTGTTTGTAAGAGAACTTTGCCCGATATATGTTGTATTGTCTCTTGTCCCCTTTGTCGGGAAAAGGATGACAATGTTTGTTAACGTTATATAATGTTTGTTGACGACCCCGTATCCATGAGTAGAGGGAATATATGAGTGTGGCGTTGTTCACCATTTAGCGAGTCAATTCCGCTCAAACTGGTGCAAGGGGCCGTTTTGAACTTACTATGAGGTGGGACCAAAAGTTCTTTATAATCTGATAGAGAGCAATGTGTGAATGTGTAAATCCTAAGTGTCAAGTATTAGAAGTTGCGTTTTCCACATTGTTCTCTAATTATGCAATTAGCTTTATAAGCTTTTAACCTCCATCTGGACAGTCGTAAAAGAAGGCCTTCAAAAGTACTGTGATACTAGCTTTTCATGAAGTGGGGTAAATGAAATGTGGATATTGAAAAACTCTAAAGATCTGCTTGACATCCTAAAATCAAGATCATTATCGCATTGTAACAGCATTAAATATTTTACGAAAGGATATGGAGTAAATGAACATGAGACCATAACACATATGTTAACTCCAACTGCAATAATTTTAATGAGCTGTTTGGCAGCTCTTACAACTCTTACAACTTTTGACTTCTCAACACTTTATACTGCCATTCCTCATGAACAACTGAAATCTCGACTGAAAGATATAATACATAGATGTTTCTCCCGTAAGAACGGCGAAAGAAGATATAAGTACATTGTCTTAGGCAGAGAACAAGCATACTTTGTGAAATACGAGTCAGAATCACAGAAAAATACACGGAGGAAAAAGTGATTAAAATGGAAGAGTTTCTGATTGACAATATATTTGTCCAGTTTGGAGGTTTTTTTCAACAGACCATCGGAATTCAGATCGACACAAACTGTGCACCTCTTTTAGCCGATCTGTTTTTCCACTCTTATGAGGCAGAATTCATTGAAGGGCTTCTTCAAAATAAAGAAGAAAAAAAAAACTGGCAAAGTCCTTTAATTTCAGCTTCCGTTATATAGATGATATTTTATCACTAAACAACCCTCGATTTGGTGATTTTCTTCATCTTATTTATCCAAAAGAGCTTGAAATTAAGGATACTACAAATACTTCCACATCGGCCTCGTTCCTTGACGTTCATCTTTAAATTGACAACAGAGGTACATTACAAACTAGATTGTATGACAAACGCGATGACTTCACTTTTCCAATAGTCAACTTCCCTTTTCTTTGTGGCTCATTCGCTACTCAAGGGCTTGTAATCGTTACAGTGACTTCTTTGATAGAGCCCAGTTGCCTACAAATAGACTACTTAAGCAAGGTTATACGTTACCAAAAACTTAAAGTCATTACTACAGAAGTTTTACGGCCGACATCACGATCTTGTGGATCGTTACGGGATAGCTGTTTCCCAGATGACAACATATCTTTCCTTCTACAACTAGAGTTTGTTTATCCTCTATCGGATTTGACTTTACTACCAGAGTTGATATGTTCAACACGGCGGGTGTCTTATAAGAAGCAGGAGATGCTTACTCTACCGGTACACCTGATCTCACCCATGGTTTTTATTGGGTCTGTGTTGTTCATCTGTATGTGTGTCTTCATTTTTATTTTTTTGTCCCGTACTCAAGTGGTGTCCTTATTTCTTAGTGTTTCCGATGTTGCCTTTGTCCATGGATTGCTCGTTCTTTTGACTGACGGTTCGGTTCTCACTTACTTTATCAATCAAGTTATGCATATTGAATGTTGTCAATCGTATATTCATCGATATTATTTTATCCTCAAAAGCAATTTAAGACTGTTGGAAAACATAGAAAAGAAAAATAAAAACAAGGTTTTATAATTTATTCAGTTATTCAATGACCGAGGCAAAATATGTTATATAGGATTTATATATGAAAAATTTTGACGTAATTTTATTTTTTTAGATTGAGAATTGACAAATGACCATATTGATACTGTAATTTTGTAATGTATTTGGATTATAGCTCAGATATATACTCGCTTTTCCAAATTTCATATTCCTTTTACTAACTGCATTCTTGAATTCCTGTACATTTCGTTTATTTCTGGGAATTCTTCTTAGGAAATTATGTCTTTAATTGTTAATTCTATATTTGTTTGGCAATGAATCCACATATAGACTGAAAGATAACAGTAAGCACCAACAATGGCCGAAAACTACGATCACATGCCACAACTCATAAGCGAAATGAACTGGAAATACACAAATGAAAGACCAGAGAAAACGTATATAACTTGGTACCGGCACTAGCAAGAGCCAACTGGTTAATAGGTACCAAAACTTTCCTTTTCTTTATTCTGTTTCCCTATATTAGATTAAACATACGAATAATTCAATACAGGTAGACTACTAACTCCAGGACCAAAAAGAAAAGAAAATAATATAACAAAAAATAATTTAGAATGATTGGTCCAAGAGTGCTCGCCGCTAAACTGAGGCCAGTATATTTGTAAAATCTTCAGGTCACTGGATTCTAAAGCCAGTTTTATGGATTTGTGTACAATATCCCGTCGATACTCATTATAACGTAAAGAATGTAATTTACGTCCTTTTTTTCTGAATTTGTTATCAGTTTCTGACATACTAAATAAGTAATTTTATACATAAAAAGGCAAAGTTCATCGATGTGTATTTTTGTCAAAAAAGATATAAAATCAAATTCCAAGAAGCATGCACGTCTTTGATATATGCACAATCATCTTGTAAAATATAAGCCCCTATCTTTAAACTGAAGGAAGAGTTATCAGGACAAATGATATACCGTATAAGCAAGATTATGCATAAAAAAGACAAAGTTCATCAATGTGTATTTTTTGTTAAAAATGACCAAAAATCAAAACCACAAAAGCATGCACATCTTTGATATATGCAAAATAAACCTGCAAAACAAAAACTTCAATTCTGAAAAACTGTAGGAGGAGTAATTCGGACAAATGATGTGCCCTATAAGCAATATTATGCATAAAAATGACAAAGTTCATCAATGTGTATTTTTGCCAATCCAAGTAGCATGCACATTTTTGATATATGCCAATAGTCCTGCAAAATAAAAACGTTCCTATCTAAAAACTATAGGAGGAGTTATTCGGACAAATGATGTACCCCCTAAGTGATGACAGACAGATGGATGAACCAGTCAAAAACTGCAACCTCGTTGCGTGTGTATAAATAAGATTAGTAGTGCACAACCAGTACCCATAGGGGTTCCAATGGCCTGTTAACAATGGTGCAAACACGAAAATAAATGTTGTCCAGCAAGAGATTCAGTACCTTAATCATATCATCGCATGTCCAGGAGCAATGGTTGTTGTAAGTAATATTGGAGAAAAATCCTGGCTTTTTGTAACAGCAAATGAACTGAAGATCAGAAAATTTGAAAGACCATGTAAGAAGTTGTCCTAATTTGGTTTAAGTCAAATTATGCGGAAGGGTTGTATAAAGTGTTAAAAATCATAACTGTCAAAAGATGAGACTGTCTTCAAAGCTTTAAAGCTAAACTTTAATGGAATATTTTTCACCCAAAAAGTTACACCATTGTTTGTTCACAATTAGTAACTCTTTTTAAGTGCATTTTTGCTTGTCTTCTAAAAGAACTAGCAAGACTTATAACACACGTTATCTATATAATCCCAATTTAGACTGATATGATGTTTCTTTGACACATTCCCCGTTTCCGTTCTTTTTTTCTATGATATGATATATACTTTCAAAATTGATTAAATTTGAGATATCAATACTGATATGTAAAATATTGGGATTGAAATGAATAAATGAAATAAAAGGACAACAGGAAACACCTACAATGGCTTGAAATTATAATTACATGCCACAATCCGCTAGGGAAATACACAGGAAAAACACAAATTAGACAAAAGACAAACGTAAACAACGATAGGAACTCGGGACAGCCGGACTTGGTACCGGAAGACTACTCTACATTAGAGAAACTGAGGTGGATGGTAAATAGGGGTAATAACAAACATATAGAACAGAATTGTCGAGAGCCAAAGTCCATGAAGCAAATAGACAAAGCAGGTGAAAACCATAAAAAATGTCGACCGCATTAATCCCTACTTCGCACTGTAATTTCAAATGAAATGGTAGGTTAAACCGGTTTAACGGTGCGACAAATCTTCCCGTCCATTGCGGTGGTGTCCGATAGTACAGTTGTGAATATATATATTAGAGTAAATCTAAAATATCGGGAACAAATGTCTCATGTTTAAAATCACGTCACCATATCTTTTTACAATGATCAAAACAACGGCAGTAGAATAATGTAGATTCTTGAAACTTGCACATCATAAAACCTTTTCTAAAGTGTTTTTATGTTGCCCTATAGAAGTTTCATTAATTTTAGCAAGGATAAGGAAAAAAAGATTTTTTTGTCGTCAGTTGAACTCAATCTTTAAACATGAACAATACATCGGCAAACGAATACCGAAGCAAAAAGGATGAAAAGGGGAATTCCAAAATCAAAAATCCAAAAACACGACAAATACAATTAAGTTTCTTTTTCTAAATTATTTGATCATTTCCAAAAAGAATATTTTATAAGTGCAATAAACTAATTTCAAACATATGATCAAATATGAGGTATCGAAGGTTACATTTTGGATTTCTGGTTCTTCAAACAAAATACCGAAGTTTCTTACTTTCTGCATATGCGCATTTCGACAACTTATCTCACGAAATAATTCATTTAAAAAATTCTTCATAATATCCTTACGAAGAAGTGTATATGTTGTGTTATACAAATGTCATGATTTTTTGCTGAAATAAGGTATCAAAGTACATTAAAAACCCATTCAAAAATGCATAAAACTAAACGAAATCCGAATAATCAATAATATCAAATTTGGCAAAGGACAAAACTACAATGGAAGGAGTTAAACCTCAGTTTTAGAAATTACATAAATTTAGATAATAGTTATAAACAACGTGTACACAATCTCATGTACAAGTTTACGGGATTAACAAGGGGTGATTGAAATGCATTTTCATACAATTTAAACAATATATATATGAATGATTATTTCTCTTTTATTTACTGTGAAACCACGAATTGATGATGTATTTTATTTATTATTATTTTTTTTCAAATGACTAATATTAATTTATTGTTGTAGCTGTCGTTGCATTGTAATGTAAGTTGTCTTATGTTCTGTAAACCTCTTGTAGCACGTACTGTGCCGAAGTTGTAATAAACTTGTCTTGTCAAAGTACACAATATATATATAAAATAAGAGCATACATCTCAAACACGGGGAATTGTTTTACCAACTCCACACTGCATTAAAAGACAATCTTCTGTATTAAATATTTAACGTAAGAAGCCTAGATATTTTTAATGGTTTAGAAGGAATTTTGATAAAAAAAATAAATTTCTACAAAACGCAAGGTAACTTTTTTCATGTCAGACAAGTCTGACTATTGGGCTTGTGTTTCAAAATACATTAATTCACCCCAGTTGCATAATTAATGGTAAATTTAGTTATGCTACACACGTGTTTCAACTAGTTATCTCTCTTCAGCGACATTAGAATCAAACAACAATATTTAAAGCAGTCAACAAAGAAGTAATGAAGTTTTTGAAATCAAGTTTTTGAGTCTGCTGTATCAACTCTGAATCTTTCAAATGACTGAACAAAGACATATATTAAATTCTTCCAAAGGATATTATGAAGTAAAATACTTAAAAATTAATTATATTTGGTCATGTTTGAAGGAGAGTTGAAACTTAAGACTAAAAAGCTTACTTTTTATAAATCCTTATTAATGCTAACTTTCAGGACATTTGTATGACGCAACATATAAACTCTTTCGAAATAATATTATGAAGTAAAATGTTTAATTTTAAGTGAGTTTAAACCAAGGACTAAAAATCTTACCTTATTAAAATATTCCTTATTCATACTTAAATTCATAATTATGTATAACGTAAAAGGAAACTACATAAATAACTCCTTCGATATAAATATGTAAAGAGAAAAGGGCCAAAGACAAACAAAGTTATTCCTAAAGACGTTGTGCAATGTATAAACCGAGCTTATGCTTTAAAAGTGTTTATAACATACTAAGCACCAATATGTTTTGTTTTTTTTAAGAAAGCCAGAAGTAAGCTACCGATATCACTGACAGCATATAGAAGCTGATAAAGAGTTATCAGTCCAGATTAAATAACCACTCCTTTTTGGAAGTATGTAATAAATAGGTTTTGCAATGATATTTTCCTTACCAGATATGGAAAAGTTGATATATTAATCTCCATATATTTATTGGTAATTTGATGCTTTAAAAATAAACTTTATATAAACAATATTCATTTATTTGTGCAAACTGTTTGAAAAACTGAACATAATCCGGTTTCAAACCAAACCAAAATATAAAACCGATTTTTAAATTGTTTTGCCATTTTAAATTTTTGTACAAAATTTTGTATAGAGTGTTTTTCCCGTCGTAGATTGAAGTATTTTTCAGCACAAACCTTTATTCGTCACGTAGATCTTTTAACCTCACTTTTTACCACTTTACACACCATTTTCTCGGCAAAGACGTCATCGGGAGAGATGTCATAAGTGCATTTTATTAAATTACATAATCCGTATTATCAAAAGACTAATATTGGTTCAAAGATGCATTTTATTGTATTAAAGAGTCTTCAGAAATTGTTACCGTTTTCGGAGCATTTTCTAAATATTAATAGTTGTTGTTTTACAGAATGGTAAAAAAGAGTTAATGAAATAAAGAATTGCAGTAATTTTGACTTTTGTAGTACACTGTTATTTGAATAATATCAAAAACGAAAAAATCAAATATTTTGAAAAATGAAAGATGCTTTAAACTTACAGATAACAAGTAATTTAAGGCTTAAATTCTTCCAACAAAAGCAGATCAGAAGAAAGCTTTACAAGAGTAAAAAGTTTAAAAATATTAATAAGATAACAAAACACAGAAGTTACTGGTAAGTATTATTTGTAACTATTCAACACAATAGACTTTTTGCAAGAACTAAATTATTAGATATGTTATCCTGAGCTGAGTGAATGATATATAAGATTGTAGTATGAAATACTACTAAAACAAAATATAAACAATTGAAGAACACGGACAGAACAATCTGTCGCTGTGCAGTTTCATTTTTACCTGTATCCAAGAAATGGTCATCTACGGGAATTACAACGGTAACTTCTGTATTTAATTCTATCATCGTTTGAGTGTGTATATTTTGACTTGCCTCCACATCTCCACTCTTATTTGATAATTTAAGAAGATAAGAAGATATGAAATATAAATATATAACGGTAGCCATATTTTTATCTGAGGTGTCAAACCCATTTGTTTCTAATATTCTTTTTCAGTGAAACATTTTACTTCAATTCATACTTGCAAATTTTGCATGTCGTAAAATTTTGATTTGGACTATTTTTTGTACTTTATCGACCTACCTACCGTTCTTATTGTATAATTCATGTCCACCTCGCGACATTAATTTTATCACGACCTATAAACAGTATGGATAAAACCTGTAATAGGATCTAATTTCGTTGTATTTTCAATTTATGATTGTAAAACATCAGCGTCTTTCGAATAGTTTACTGCCACATGTTGTATAATTGCTTGGTTTTACAATGTATAAGGTCTTTGATTCATGTGCACTTGCTATATATCCTTATTTTTTTTATTTCAGACTAAAGTTTGTCTCTCCTGCAGCGTGGAGTCCGTATGCGAGAGAAGTGTGCTCTCTGTACATTCCAGTTACGGCCTACTTGTTCTAATGGAATTTCTCATATAAATAAACTTTCATACTTTCAAATTTATGCAATTTATTTTTTTCATAATCTTCAAAATTTTACTCGGACAACCCAAACAGGCTTTTTATAATGTCCATATTTATCAATTTAATTGACTCAACGAGTGCCTGTGTTCGTTTATAGTTTTTAAATTGTCATCTGTTATTCTTTTTGTAGGGTAACGCATGCCAGCAATTGTAAAATCTCAATGCATGTTGATTGGATGTTTACTTTTATGATTTATTTAATATACTTATAAAAAAACAAAAAAGATTAAATTATCGAAACAAAATTGTAAAGGGCTGAAGATATTTGATAGTTATCTCTAAATAAATATTGCCATATTTAATTGGAAGACGTAATTAAGTTCAATAATGACGTCACTCTTTGCATTTCAGCGTACTATTTATTTAAATCTATAACGCAAAGGTAACAACATGATTTTAGAGATATTGCTTACTTACCTCATAATTGATATTACAAGATGCCACATATTTGAAAGAAATGGTCCTTCCTGATATGAATATTCCAAGTTAGTTTAACAGAATTTTTGTCAGTGCCAATTTCACTCTGTTATAACGAACCATCAAAAACTGCTTATATATGGAAAGTTAAACAGTTAAAATCACTATGCTCAAGTTACAATTAATAGCAGGCATCACATTTATCATTGCTGTCGACTGGTAATAGATATACAGAACAGATACATTGTAGTTACCGTTATGTACATTGCATTTACATTAGGTTTACCATACAAAACGACTGGATTTACTCTAGTGGCATATTCTTAGTATTGATCTTCAATACTTTTCCCATGAAATTTGCACAAGGATGACTTTTGATAAATTTTCAAACATTAAATTTGTCAAGAAATTAAATTGCCGTAAATTTTAGTAAAACAAATTCCAAAGGGAAACCTATTTATTATTCTTTCACAATCATTGTTCTAAATGGAAGATATTTCAAAGTAACTACTTTAAGAGACTCCAATTTATTTATCTTCTTTTTAGATTTTTTTATTCTGTTAATTTATAGGCATTTTGTACAACAACTGAACAAAGTAATTATCTTCACAGTATTAGATTTTACTGAATCAAATTTTAATACTAATATATAAACTATATGCTTTACGTAGTCTTTTTTTTAAATATAAAACATCATAACGTTTGTATGGCTTTAAGAATTCAGCCGACACAATGGGCATGTCTGTAAGAAAATATTCATTTTATCCAAGTCCTGCCTGGACTATAATTGCACTGATCAGCATGCTGCGCTGGTCATAACAAATCTAGACACAAATATCTTCCAAAGGTACATGAAATTAAAGAAGAACTTCATTGATCCAAATTAATGGTACTAATAATAACTTTACTGACATATCGGACGTTTTGTCAGGTTGACATACAAACAGTATATTGGTATTTAAGTCAGTACCAGTTGTGCACCTTATACTGTGAGACCTTATGGTCTCACTTCTTTCTGTGTACTAATAAAGATGAATGTATCGAAACATCTTACTACATCCTTTATTTGAAGACATAATTTGCTGGTCGATACACGAATTTTTATCCAAAAGAAATACTTTTACTTTTTAGCTGAAAACAATAATCCATAATGTATTCTTTCGCATGTAGGAGCTAATGTTGTACAGAATTTTTTTTTATAAATGCTGAATCTTCGATCTAATTAAAATTAAATTTACCAAACAACGGCAGTAGAATACCGAATAACTAAATACCGAAGTTACTGCATATGCACATTTCGACAACTTATGTCTCTTCAGTGCAGATAAAATCTAAACGTTTGGACGACCATAAAGTCAAAGATGTTTAAAAACTTACCAAATATGATCCAAATAGAAAGCCAAAATCATTTAAGGACAGAGCTTTGCATGAGGGAGATACTCCTTAGTTTCGACAACATTTACATAAATTAAATATTGTAAGTTTTCAAATACAATCGGCTTTCAGGTCAGCACCGAAGTACTGACTACTGGGCTGGCGAATTCTCTCGGGGACTAACAGTCCACCAGCAGAGGCATCGACCCAGTGGTAGCAAATAACTAAATACCGAAGTTACTGTGAACTTTGATTCTGCATATGCGCATTGCGACAACTTATGTCTCTTCAGTGGAACAAGGCCGCAAAAATCATTGTTCCTTACAGCCTCTGGATGGAATATCTTACAACATCCTATTTTACTTTCTGTTGCGATAATTCATTCGAAATCCAATCACGAAGACTGGATAGTAGTTGATATGGGAAAAAGCCGCAGATTTTCAAAAAACGTTTTTTGAAAATCTGCGGCTTTTTCCCATATCAACTACTATCTACGGGACTAACGAAAATAAGCAAACATGTAAGTTTCGTTATTCACTACAGTTGAGACGGGTAAAACGGGCTAGATTCTTAGTTCACTCACATTTTTTACGTTGCTTGCGGTTTAAGCATATCACGGGTTATACATAACACTGACGTGTATCTCTGGTTCTACACTTTTGATTCCTATATATTTCTAGTAAGTCTGACAGGTCGTCACCAGTTACTCTCTCTATAACGAATATATTGTTAAAAGGATAATATAAATATACGATTTCCCCTTGAATATCAAGTATTTCGTAAAAACCATACACCTTTGTTTTTATTTTTTTTAGATTGGTCAAATCATATGCAAGCATTTTTTTTAACTGATTTTTTATTATAAAAGTCAAACATTATTGCTTACCACAACGGTTATGCACCCTCCTACCTGAAATACACTCATAATTTTTTATCTAATAAATATTCGGGTTATAAAAAATGACAAGGATTCCCGTATATTTTTCAGAAAAGTCTAATACGAATAATTTTTAAACAATACAAGGAGTAAAAAATATGCCGAGTGATTACTTCCGCTTACTCGCCGTGAATTGTAATTTCTACGTAGTGTATAATTTTCCTAGTAAAAAGGAGA
>MJUU01038842.1:12538-44253 GCA_002080025.1 Modiolus philippinarum | reverse complement strand
TTCAGCCATTGTAGGTGTTTCCTGTTATCCATTTTTAAACACATAAAAATTTTAAGCATTTTAATGGATAAAACAAGAGAATTCTAAAAATCTAACAGAAATACGTAGACATGATCAGCAAAATTCTTAAATTGTGGTCTTTTGACAAGTGAACTACACAAACACCAGTACCAGGTGTTGATTATGAAGCAATAATACAAATTCATCAGCTGCAGATATAATATAAAATGAATAAAAACTCACTGCTCTGAGATCTTACTCAGTATTTCTTTTAATATGTATGATAAAATCAATATCCAAACTAAAGCGAATTAACTTCTTGAATCTGTTGGCATTTATTGGTAGCACTTTTTAGATTGTATCAATAAACTGCTAAGATATTTCAATAAATGTGTTTTTCTTTTTTTATTTGGAATTACAGAGAGGGCATAAAGCTTAAGTGTAACATTTACCCAATGCAAGTACAATGTACATCTTAAATAGTTTTTATTTGTCAGTCTAATACACCGATTGCGCATTTGCGGGATCGCTCATTATTTTAGCCAAACAAGGAGTAATCTGGTACAAAACTGGTTCCAAGAAGCTGATAGACGAAGTTAGTAATTTCTTCGTTTCCATTCAAGTTTCGTTTTTTGTGGGTTGGAAATGTTCCTCGTGGATTTCTTTGTCAGTTGAAAACGATTTATTACCTATATGTTGAATAACAATGTAAGATTCGTTGATAGAAAATATCTGTCCCTTGCTCCAACGTTGGATTACGTCATTTTTTTCTCCGGTTGGCCCCAGATGACCTCGTCGTAATGAAGATTCAAATCCGGAATGGAAAAGATGTGCAATCCATGTATAGCCAAAAAGGGAAAAGTTCGGATATAAACAGTTCAGCATCAAAGGTTTTGTCAGTTCAGGGACCAGTTTGAGGATGTTATCTGCTCATATTTATTTATTACTGTCAGATTTTCAGACTTTTCTGTTTGCTTCCAATTAAAAGCTTGATTTTTTTCATTATTGGTTAATACTTAAATACCTCATTGTTGTAGGCCTCATGGTAATTTCAAGATAAAGAACAACGATAAGAGCGTTGTTTTCTAATTCTTGTCCTGTTCTCGTCTATTTCATTCCATGGAAGATCAAAGTGTTCTCCAACATGTGCAAGAATTGACCTCTCGATTTCATTGGATATTGAAAAGGCAACGAACTTATCTTCAAATAGCAAAATATACCTTAGATCCACTAATTTTGAGTTTAAATCAATGTAACAAGTATTTTCTCAAAGCATTCGTTGTTTTTTGGTCTTGAATCACCTATAAAACTTTGTTTTTGTTGATTTCCATACTTTGTAAATTTTATTTCCAGTGATGTCACATTTTAGAGGCCAACGAGGGGGTAGAAACTAAAAAATCATGAAAATGTCATTAGTTCCTGAATTAGAGAAATAAAATACATCATTTACAAGTCGTTGATTATCATAGTTCAACTGTTTCAAGGGTTAAACATTAAAGTTCTCGCGAAAGCTCGAACATTTTAACTTTAACCCTTTCGACAGTAGAACTATGATAAAAAACGACTTAAAAGGACAGATTCTATATCTTCATTGTTTATTTTAGCATTTATTTATAGAGAATTTTTCTCATGTGCATTTACTCCACATCTTACATGTTGAACAAGAAATTACTAGAGTTGTATTTTGTCTAACTTCGGATATGAACAAAACAATGGTGTTCTGATTTAACTAGTCTTGGGTATGAACAGAATATTGTGTGAAGGCTTGTTTAGCATCACTCAATAATAATTATCTTTTTTGGAATGAAGGGACGCTTTGAGACCATAGGAGTAGTTAAGAAGATAAACTTGTTCCAAATTACTCCAACCTAAGAACATGATTCTTCCATTATACCAGCGTAAGAAAATGGTATAATGCCAGCTGAAGTAATGATCAAAGAACACAGCTTTCTTATTCTGAGGTTATAATTATACTTTTGTTTTGTAGCAAGGTGGGTATATTTAATTATTGGAACAGACATATATGGTGCCAATATTATAGGCAAGCAAATGTCTCATCAGTGCAAAAATGTACATTTTGTACCGTTTAGGTGCTACTTAAATCAAAATAATTCTCAAGTTTATCAATTTTGACCCTCGATAACCTAGAACTCGTGTTAAATAACATTCATCATGTAGAAAAAAAGGTCCACTTTTCTATCAAATGAACATATACTGACACAACCCATTACCGAGGTATGCCTATTTTCGTGTTCTTTTGAACTTCCGCGATATTTTTGCATCACTTCCTTGACTACTGTCACCAAGCACTTGTGCGAAAAGGTTAACTCATTAGCAGACATAACAATAACTTTATATGAAGAAATGTTTGCGTTAACGGTAAGTTTTAATAAGTTTTGTCTAATGTTGTAAATTTACACATCCGGTTGGGTTTACGCATGTGCGACCAAAAATATATATGGAAATTTCCCAAAGTGGGCGGAGCTGTATTTTGTCACTTTCCAAAAATGGAAAATTTAGGTCATGCTTAATCATGCAGATAAATGTCAATAAACAACTAACGTCCCAGTTATGAAAACAAATTCAATAAAATTTGCCTAAAAATAAGAACATTTTTTTTAATTTTTTAAATGGAAAGAAAAAGTTAAAAATAAATATGACAATAGCCAAGGCATTCTTCTTTCTAGTGGGTTTGGGGGACATTTTTTTTTGTAAATTAAGTAAAATGCTTTTAAAAATGCAATAAATTATAAGTATCTCTAATTAATTGTAACAAACTATATTTTTAGAATTCCAATGAAAAAGTAAAACAGAAAAGGAGGCAGTATACTGCAGAGTCTTTTGAAAATGCATTCAAAGCAGTTTGTAATGGCAAAATGTCTGTGTACAGGTAAATATATCCATCCAATTAAAGAAGCACTCAATAATTAGGATTAAACAACATACAAAAAAAACGAAAAAAACAAAAAATCAAAAAAACAAAAAATCAACAAAAAAAACAGCAAAAAAACAACAAAAAAACGGATGAATAAAATGAGAAATACTGGTGAATGTTAATGTCATCACACATGAAACAACAATGAAATATTCATGGGGAAATTTGTTTTTTTATTCTTAATGTATATGTACCTACTTAACGATTTTCCATACCTGGTCAATATTAATTTTGAATTGCATTTAATAAATAATAAATGAAAGGGCGGCAGAGGGGTCGTTAATTTTTTAATGAATGGATAGCATTGGATATGGCTACCCTAAGTCTGATGTTCAAAATCTAGCAACTGATTATGCCATACACCTGGGATTTCGTTCAGCTTCAGAGCCCGCTCTTAGTGACCGGTGGTTTTATGCTTTTCTGCAGAGAAGGCCTAGTTTAGTGGTTCGTAAACCACAAAAATTGTCGATGCAACGTGCAGAAAGTGCATCAAAGGAACAACTTACCAAATACTATAAAGAATTGGGCACAATTCTGACCATTAATGGTCTTCACGATATACCTCATAAAACTTTTAATATTGATGGAACTGGTCCTCAAACCGAACACAATCCTCCAAAAGTAGTTGGAGACAAAAGTGATGCACCACAGGCAATTACTTCACCTCGGGAATCAACAGTAACTGTTATTGGCGCTGGTAATGCTATCGGTCAGGCAATACTTCCTTATTATATCTTCCCTGGGAAGCACTTCAATAGTGATTTCCTTGATGGCACCCCAACTGGTTCAGCTGGAGTATGTTCTAATAGTGGATGGTCTAACACTGATATATTTAGTAGAAATTTGCAATCACATTTTTGAAATATGCAAATCAGGGGACAGATCCCAGTCCAAGTCTTTTATTGTATGATGGACACCGCTCCCATGTATCCTTAAGTTTAATTGAATGGGTCAAGGCCCATAACATAATTCTATTTGTGTTACCTCCCCCATTGCAGCCATATCTTGCGACCACTTGATATTGGCTGCTTTGGTCCACTGAAGAAAATATATCATAAAGAATTTTTAAGAAGGAATCCTGGTATTAAAATCACAAAATATAATATTGGTAAAGTATCCAATATAGCACATGTAAAAGGTTTATCTGTACAAAATTTATCTGTTGCATTTATAAAAACAGTTATTTATCCTTTTAACCAACAATTGTTGAACAAGGTAAACTTGCTCCATCATGTATTTATAGAAATTGTTGTAAATCAAACGTGGAAACTGTGTGTGAAACAAATGAAAGTAATGTAACAAACAATGTTATAAATCAAACTAATGTTGACAATGACAATAGTAAACAGTCACAATCTATTCTTGAAGATCCTGCTGAAAGAAATGAACAAAATGTTAATATTGTTTCTGAAAATAATAACAATGCTCAAACATGTAAAAAAAGTTTTATCAGACAACAGTCAAGATGTTTGTGAAAAATCTGATGTAGAAATTATTTGTAATAGTGTTAAAAAGGATGCATTTTTTTAAAAACAAAACTATTGTTAGTGTAAAAAAGCTGGTGCGCAGAAAAGAAAAGCCCCACCAGGAATAATTCAGAATTTGTTAAAAAACATAATGTATAAATTTTGACGAAAAGTGCGTCTAAAAAGAGTAAAAAAGTATTTACCCCTCCCTTTGAAATGTCTAGTTCACAGAAACCTGAGCATATTGTTGAGAAAGTTAATACAAAACAACCTGTGTGCAAAAGTACCGGTAAATGTGTTAAGAAAGGCAAAAGTAATAAGCCTGCAGTTTGTAAAATTACTTAGGATGAGCCTTTACCTTCAACCTCTGGTATTTCTGCCAATAAAGGAGGTCCATTTGAGCTGGATTCTGGTTCTGAAGAATGTTCTTCAGAAGATGATGATGATGATGATCTTTGTTGCATGTGTAACAAAAAAAGTCCTGATGAACTTAGGAATGTTATTGAACTAGTTATTTTAAAGTGGGCCCAATGTGATCAATGTGGTCACTGGACCCATTTGAAATTTTGCACCAAAATTTATGTTGTGCGTCGTGGTGACAAATTTTTTTGTCCACATTGTGATTGTCCACTGCTTTGTAAATTATTTCAATCAGTTGTTTGATTTTACTTGCTTTATCATAACTGACACTATAGTGTATTGTTTTATTTTACAGTAAAATTATAACACTTTGACATATTGTTTTCTTTTTTCAACAAAATAATTTTAATTTTCATAAAACATGAAAAAAATATTAAATAGGAAAGTAACAAATAATTTGGTAACTTACAATGTGATGAAAGGGATCGATAATGTCATAAATAAACACAGCATACCTGAAGAAACGAGTGAGCAAGAAGCTGGTTCTTTTGGATCTTAAAGACATTGGTGTTTGTCTTCCATAATATTCAAATGTTTCCAAAGGTTATTCTTTTACAAATTGTTTAATCGACCAAAACTTGTTAATACATCGATTATAGGTCGATCTAGGCTACTAGTAAGTAATTTAAGCGAATTGGCGTGAAGGTCAATTGCCATTGAAATGTCTAATTAAAAGTTAATGACAGTTGTACGTAGCTTTGCCATAACCACATGTAAGGAAATTGATTAACGCCGAATAATTGAAAAAGCTAAAAAATGCATAAAAAAAGTTCGGAATCGTTAAAAATAACATGACATAAATAGTCAGCCAGGGATTAAACAATGAGAAAATGAAGTCTTTGTGTTAATAATAAAACCGAAGTTCCTGTTAATTCCAGCAAATATCTTAGACAGATGGAAAAGGTATTCTCCGTCAATAAGAATCTACATCTTATAGAATTGAAATCTGAATTTAAAAATGCATGACATGGTGCATGTTGTAAGAATCAAATATTTCATCCAATTTCCATCAGAGTTTCAGCATAGTATAGAGGAACTAACAGGAACAGGGAACTTAACCCCACCAGAAATGATACTTTTAAGCTATATTATACATGTTTTTGTCAATAGCCTATTTGAATTGTTGTAATTAGATCAAATTAGATCGTTGCTGTTCAAAACATTAATAGTCTACTTTGATTGTATATTATACAAACAAAACATTGTTTATGCTACACTTCAAAATTCACATATACATATATATATAAGTAATAAGCAATCACTGCTGCGCTTATTCAAAAAATGACATGATACCTCTCAACAATGTTCGATGTCAAAAACAGAAACCTGTCAGTATACTGTTCCTTTATTTGTGAGACCCCTCCCCCGTATTGGCATATTGCAAATGTTCGATTAAACGAGAAATGAAACATCAGTTGTATCAATCTAGGGATCAAGGTGAGCTTCTAACTAGACAATATATCGGTCTATTGTATATTTAACTGTAGGTATAACATTACATATCTTTCTTTGATGATATGTTTTAACTGGTTCTTACCGGTAAGATAATTTTCATATTCACCATATGTTGAATTAAAAAGAAACCCGTGCGATTTCCTGCCACATCTATTCGGAATACAATTCTCAGTGTTAATCATTTATCATTTGAGAAAAAGATTACACCACTTTACCCCGATTATTACCATAATTAATCCATTATAAATAGCTAAATTCAATATTTAAAATATTCGGCCAAACTTCCAATTAAAAATTTTAAAAATTTAACTATCGTTTGTGTATTAATAGAAATTAATACATTAATACGTCTTGATAAGTTGGACTTTTTTCTAGTTTGATTTTTACTGTGAGTCTTTTTGTGTATTTATTTTTTAGCCATTCACCACACATAGGGGGAGGGCTTTGATCCAAGAAAACGAGTTTAACCCACCGCAATTTTTGCGCCTGTCCCAAGTCAGGAATATGTTGGTGACTGGCTTGTCCGTGTCTTCTTATGAAATTTTAGTTTCTTGATATTTGGGTTATTGGATGTGGTTTGTTTCCATTGATTTATTCACTTTTTTACCTTTTTGGGGCCATTTAGGGCTTGCTATATGGTGTGAGGTTCCTCACTGTGTTTAAGACCGTACGGTGACCCCTAGATGCTTTGTTTTGGGTCGTTTTAACCTGGATATGGGATGTTGTCTCCTTGACATTTACCCCATTTCCTTTCTTTTTCATATGGCCTTTTCCATATCAACACAGTTATCATCCCGATACTTCAATATCAGTCCGAGTCGCCAGCCGAGGGCTGAAATTGGTTGAGGGGTGATAACCGTGATGATATGGAAAAGGCAATGTCTTAATCTGTTTATTTTATACTTCTAATCGTCACACCCGGACTGAAATAGCCATATTACCGGGCTGATATGGCTATTTCAGAACGAGGCGGTCTGATATAGCCATATCAGACTGGGATATCATATGGACTGTTAACTTCCGGCTATATTACGTATGCAAAACAGAAAATATCTTCGTTGAGTATGTAATAAAATATGGTAATGATTGGGATCTTGTGGTGTAATCTATATATTTATTCTACCAAGCAAATAAAAAAGTTTGTTTTGTTTATTTGAATTGTGTGTGGGTAATAATTAATGAATTTTCTGAATCGTTATTAATGATATAGAACGCCAAATATATCGTCACGATCTGATGCAATAAATAATGATATCATATTGTTTACACATAGTGGTTGTTTGCTTTAAACGGTATATGTCAAAATCAATCTTGTGAAAATCATATATCTGTCGTCAACAGAAAGGGACATGACAGGATGAAATAGATGGGACAATACAGAAGAACTGACTTAGATTAAACGGCAAGAACGTACTGCTAAAAAAATCAAATACAGTATGCTTAAAAAAACACCCACTATTGCATTATTTAAAGTGATAGTTTTTGCTCATTTATTTTGAAACTTCCCTTTCATTCAGCTTTTTTTTTTATAAAAAAAATATTTCCAAAAAACTTATTTAATAGCTTGATTTCTTTATCATCGGTTTCAAACAAGCTTGTTATCATGTTCCAATATTTTTCGTTGCATATGTATACATTCTCTACTTATATTCCGTGCTTGAAGAATTTGTATCTATGCTTATTGAGGATCATAAATTCGAGCAAAACATGGGGATAGGATTGTTTGACCTGAACTAATGGGAGTGTTGTGACATTGTTATCTTGTATATCAAAAGCAAATTAAAGAGACCACAGATACACCATCATCAGCATCATACCTGAACTTCTTGACTCTGAAATCAAAACTGTAAGACAAGTATGACTTCGCTTTCCATAAAATTGAAATTTACGCATTTTTGCAGTACTTTTCGCTCATCCACGGTTGTTCTCACTTACATTGATAGCAGCGGTTGACAATACCGTATTGTGATTTTTGAGTGGTCCTCCAAAAGTATAGCAGAGTATTTTAAGAAGGTTGTCAAATGAATAGCTAATACAGTAAGGTATGTTTAGATTATACTTCTTTTTTGTTTGATATTTCATTTAGGAGAAATGCATTTTCCTATGATATTGATATGTATTTTCTGTTATGTATTGCTTTTCGATATTTTTTCCAATCTTCGAAGCAATCGTAGGGAAATAAAACATGCCTTAATATAAGTCTTCAATACAAAAAAGAAAACGCAATTTATTTGTATAAATATACGGCCGTAGTCTTAATAATTGCAACTTCAAGATTGGAATAAGAAAAATATTATTCTATTGAATGATTCAGAAGATTTTAAATAGACCTGTCTAGAACTTACCGAAATCAATACGCCATAACAAATGCCGCATGTTTGGCTTTTTCTCAGATATAATTAAATCCTTTAATCGAAAAATGTCTGGCTATATAGTGTCGGCAGCAGAAAACTAAGTGATGTCTTGTGTATGCCAGTGTCATGAAATAATTTTCAATTTTCAACATGCTATTCTGGCATTTACTGCGGGGATCACTTTGTCCACTCGTCCTTCGTTCAGTAGTAACTGATAAACATGGATGGAGAAATATTCGAGCTTCGAGACTTCAAAACAGTTTTAGAAGGTTTCACCACAAAGTAAAAATAATAAGCACGTGTCTCGTTGTCTCTTTTCAATTGATATCAAGACATATTATGTTCATTTTTTTTTACCTTTTCCTTGCAGTGATTAGAGGTACAGTGTAACTTTCCGTTAGTAAAAATCTCGCACACAAGCTCCATTTGCTCAGAGACGAAAATACCTTAAATTAAAAAATTTCTGCGCATTGTCAACCCATTTACTAGTACTTTTGGTGCTGTCCCAAAAATCTATTTTATTTGGTAACTTGAAATATCTAAATTGAAGATTTTTTTTTAAACTAAGGATTATCTCACTCGTGCATAGGCCAGTCCTTAGATTGTTTTGACTTTCTGTTTTGACCCTATTGGTGATTTGTTCTCTATAAGATTTTTTTTAGGGGGGGTATCGACTTCCAGATGATTTGATTGTGTCTGTACTGATCAGGTATAAGCTGTCGAGGTAGCCATATGCAAAAATGGATTCACAGGTACTTTGTCATTTTATTTTCGATAACTTACGGTAAATCAATATATTTGAGGACGGAGAACCGAAAGGTGTTGTTCAGATGATGATGAAAAAATAACCGATCAAAAAAAGCTAAATATTTTTTATTTTCAAGGTTACCACTAGCGTTTTGATGTTTTGGACTACTGGGTTTGTGAATATGATCCAGCGGATCAATAGTCCACCAACTGATATAGACATTTCTTATAATTACTACAAATTAAACATGTGTAATCAGCCAAATGTAAACAATAAATATGCATTAAAACAAATGTTGCATCTCGTGATACTACCGTAGAAACGGCCATCGATCGTAACTTTAAAGTAATAAAAAGCAATTGTGGTTCGTTTATATAAGATATAAAACATCCTCAATTAAATTTATGTTTTGCGATTAAATCTATCGATTTTTAAAAATTTCCTAGGGAAATAACAACAGTGCCGACTAGCAATTTTTTATTTCTTTAATGATGAATAGACAACATCGGTCATTAATCTTTGCTTAAAACGTGTTAATCGAGTTTTACGTTTAATTAACAAAAACTTGCAGTTTCATTTATTGCGTTTTGAATTATTTAAAACTTTAAACATGCGGCAATCCCATTCAAAACGTTTGTGAATTAACACCCAAAGATTCAGATAAAACGCAAATTCGGAAATATAAAAATTCTTCTTTAAATGTAAGCCATTTCTGCTTGGAAATCATTGCACAACGCCTTTCTTTTAAAATGCAGGATTATATCTCTTGAAAAAAGCGAGACTTACTATAATATTCTCATTATTGTGTGTGTGTTTTTTTTTTTGTTTATTTGTTTTTTTTTTTATTTTGTTTTGTTTTTTGTTGTTTTTTTTTCTGTGTTATTTGGTTTCGCTTGTTCTTTTATCTTAGGTATTTGTAAACATATTCATTCTTTCTGTTGTTATTCAGGAATCAAATACTGAAGGTAGAGCTGAAGATCAGATACACGCACGGTCGATTTCTAACCAATCAACTATCTATGTCGGCTTGACGAAGCTCAAGAACGGTATATTATATATATTTATATCGATTCTAACATACTTGTTATTTTTCAACTAAAAGACATACTAAAACACCTTGCCTATAATGTACTGTATTCCTAAGCTTCACAAAGCCCCCTACAAGAATCGTTTTATTTCGGCATCAAGCAAATGCTCTACTACTAACTCGTCAATCCATTTAACCAGTGCACTTTCTTGTATAAAGGAGTTAATTATAAAATTTTATGAAAAAACTTATCAAAACTCTGGTGCCAATTACTTTTGGAGTGCAAAAAATTCTATTGAAGTTTTAGATAAATTACAATCAATACAAAAACCAGTTTCATATATCGACAGTTATGATTTTTCTATACTTTATAAAACGATTCCACATATTAAGATTAAATCTAAATTAGGACAACTGATTAAATGATCTTTTAAATTTTCTGGACTGCAGTTTATTTGTTGTAACAAAAAGCAAGAACTCTTTTCTAATATTACTTACAACAATCATTCCTCCTGGACATGTGAGGATACGATTAAAGCACGACAAAATATTTGTTCGTTTTGGCAATATTGTTTATCATCAGGTCATTGGAATTCCCATGGGTACAAATTTGGCTCCTCTCATTGCAGATCATTTTCTTTTCTGTTACGAACGTGACTTCATTAAAAAACTACAAAATGGAACCATACAAAACAGTGAGCAACTTATTTCTATTTTCAATTATAACAGCAGGTATATTGACAATACCCTTACTTTTGACGATCCCCAAGTTTTAGATTATGTCGACATAATTTACCCACAACAACTGAAAATTAATTAAGCTAACAATCCTTAAAAATATTGCCCTTTTCTTGATCCAGCTATCATCGTTTTCTCTGGTAAAATAAAAATAAAATTTACGATAAAAGGGATGATTTGGATTTCAGTATTACTAATTTCCCTTTTCTTGAGGGGGCCGTTCCTCTAGCCCCAACCTACGGAGTTTATATTTTTTAACTGGTATGATTTGCACGCGTTTGTTCTACTCTTGACTACTTCAATGAACGTAATTTTACTATCACTTCCAAACTTTTGAAACAAGTACAGATTTCATAAATTTGTTAAATACATCTAATAAGTTTCGTAGTAGATATGCACATTTGATATCTAAATATAATGTCACTCGCAAACAGCTTATTACTGAAATCATTTCTCATCCTCGATTTTACAAAAATGCTGTTAAAAAATGCCAGAAACTGATTCAAAATTCAGAAAAACTGGAAACCTAACTTACATTCTTCACCAATAAGGAATATTGACAGGATATTCTGCACGTATTGTTAATGAGCTTTGTGATCCAATGAACTGAGGATTTTACACGCATACTGGCCTCTCACTGATACTGCCGATGTCATACTGAAATACATGACTCCTTACCAAACCCATTTTGGAGTTTTGAGTTTGAGTTTTCTTCCGTAGGGCGACAGTTTTTTACCAGCAGACTAGGCTCCTAGAGGTAGCCGACAGTTTAGTGGCGAGCACTCCTTGACCTATCTTTCAAAATTACGTTTTGTCCAATTTTTTCCTTTTCAAGATTGTGGTCATGGAGTTAGTAGTCTACCTGTTTTGGGTTTTATTCGTATGTTTATTTTACTATAGGGAAACCGGACATATAAAGGGAAGGTTTGGGTACCCATAAACCGGTTTAGCCCTTCCACTTGCTTTTGATAGTGTTGTTACCAAGTCCGGCTGTCCCGACTTCCTATCGTTATTTACGTTTGCCTTTTGTATTTTTATCGTGTTTTTTATCTTGTGCAGTTCCTTTTTACTTTGTCGCATGTGCAATTTTTGGCCATTGTAGGTGTTTCCTGTTATCTTTTTTTATTCTAAAGTTGGGATCATCTACTGGAAGCAAAAATATTCTTTGATAGAAAAAAAATAATAATGTCGACAAAAACAAACTTAAAAAGAAACAACGCATTGAAGGAACTTGTAAAAAATACTCCAAAACTCTTATTTCTTATTAAATGGAAATACATATAAGATAGTTGGGATCTAAGGTTTCACCATGCTTAATGCAGTTATGTAACCTGATTGGTCCAACAGCACAGTCTAGGCAATGTTGGATAAAAATATCTTGAGCTGGAGTTTCTTGTTTCTCTAATGTCTAGCAAATTTAACCAACGCCGACCGGGTGTGATAAAAATATTTCTCATCTCTAGAGAGAGAACAACTCGTGTGAAATTTTCCTCCAAATCTATTCGGAACATAATCCTCGGTGTTCTACATTATGTCATTAGAGAATTTTTTTTTCTACAACTTAAACATGTTAATTATGCAATTTCTCACATCTTGTTTAATAAATTTTCAAATGTTTAAAAACTCGGCAAGTTTTGGTTCAAACTCCATGTGTGAAACTTCAGGGTCAACTTAGTTATTGTTGTAGAAACGATATTTCCAAACTCATTTTTTTTTTGCCCCAAATAATCATCTTTGAACCAATAAAACCTTACCAAAAGTTTTTATGCACAAAGATTTTCTCCTGTATATCATATAAAAATCAGTTTCCGAAAAAAAAGAATGATGTTCTTTTTCTAATCGATTTCAGCTACATTTCCACCATTCACTGAGAGTATAATGGCATATGTGTATTTGCTCAAAATTTTCTTTAAATTTCATACTATTTTCAGTCAACTTGTTGAAAATTTCCTGGAAGTCGAAAAAGTTGCACCAGAATTACGGCGGATTACCGAGATCATTAACGTTTTTTATTTGCAATTCTTCAATGAACATACCAATATTCCTCTAGTAACACCAAATTGGTATACAATAGAATTCTATAGAAGCTTGATTGCTCGACGAGCAGACAAAAGACGGGACTAGAGGAATATTGGTATGTTCATTGAAGAATTACAAATAAAACACGTTAATGATCTGGGTAATCTGTCATATAGGCAGTTTACAGGAGAAATTTTAGTTAGCTAACACATTTGGTAGCCCATGCAAAGACTAAAACTTGTTTTAGAGTTATATATGTGCAGTTCTAGTCACATGCATTTGACGCCAAATAGTTACAGTTGAAAATTTTGTATTAACAGGTCAGACATGGGGGTCAGACCTATTAAATGAAATCTTTCTGATCTCATGTATTATGTACAAAGCATTTAAGATTTACTTCGATATCTTTATAATATCATGTAAACATGCTGTAAAATGCAGCATCCATGTCCAATTTACATGTTGTAGTTGCGTGTACATATACATTTATCTATATGATCAGTTAGAGTTGAATACATTTAGATTAAATATATCGTTCTAAACTGCTTATAAAGTCCGAAACATATCACGAATTTTCAAGAAAGTAATATTGCAAAAGATTGCATGTTCGTTGATTGCATCTCTTGTAATTTGATGAGGGATTGTGGCGCATTAACATCCTTGAGTCTTCAAAAGAAGTAAAACGCATATGTCCAATACTTTATCATGAAGCATTAACCATGAGAAAATCCTTCTTATTCTAAAAGACTTAATGATGCAGCGGAAATGAAGTCGAAAGAATTCAAAATATGAATGCAGATATTACGGCCATGGCAATTTATTGACAATGAAATGAATCGCATTATCGGACATTGACGGCATTTTCTTCGTGACGTTGACGGTTCTTGAAAATTTACAAAGCATCTTCAGATAGAAATGCTTTGTAACAATACGGTTTGCAATGAGATATAAAATTTGTAATCCTTGTTTTGGAGAATGAGATTCTTTGTATCAGTAGAGTGATAAAAACTAATTAATACCGAAAGTTCTACATCACCTGGTAAAACCTAAGAAGAGGCACAGATCATTTATTAAAAGCTTAATGTTATATAGCATTGATATCCGGATGGTCTAAGGCGCTGAATGTCATACAGACGATGTTGACATATAGATACCAAAGCGTGCCAATAATCAAAATTAAACTGATACAAGTTTTAAAAAATGTAGGTTTCAGGTTGGAATACACATGCATTGAAATAAAAATGTATAAACAAAAAATGTACAAACAATTTATATGCAAATAACTAAAATATAAAAATGTTGCGCTCATTTACAAACCAAAACATGTACATTTAAATACTTCCCTTGTTCAAATATTATTTACGGTTTACGCAAAATAATCAAAAAGCTAAAGTTTGTTGAAGCTGGCTTTAAACAACAATTAAAATCATGTTTAGCTCTAACTGCATTTGATTACATTTGAAAAAAAAAACTTTATAAAATGAGGAAATCAAATACATCATAATAATCATGTTTTATACACGAAACAATTAAGATTTACCCGGATTCCTTCGAATATGTTGTAGACATGCAGTGAAATGCATCATCCATTTACAATTTACTTATTGCAATTGCATGCGCATATGCTTTTATCTATTTAACCAAACAGAGTTAACTACGTTGGAATAAATATATCGTTCTTAACTGCTAATTGATGATGAAGTCGGGAACATTTCACGAATTTTCTAGACAGTCATTCTGGCAAAAGATTGCATGTTGTAAAATTGTATGTCTTGTAATTTGATATAAGATTGTGGCTCTTTAACATCCTTGTGTTTTCAAGTTTCAAAAGAAATAAAGCTCATTTATATAATGTTCAATACTTTATCTATGAAAAATCATTATAAGAGAATAATTGTGCAATGATTATTGTTCAGACTTCGCATGGACAAGATTTAATGATGCAGCAGACTTGACGTCGACAGAAAGTACAAATGTAGGTATTGCTGCCATGACAGTATACAGTATCGAATTATGAATTCTTTTAAATTATAAATCCCGAAAATATTTCAAAATCATCTGAAAAAAAGAAGACATTAAAAGAGTTTAACACTAAAATTTCATTTAAATCAGAGGAGAAATAACTTTAGGACATTTTAAGAAGTCATTTCATATAAAATAACACTACGTTTTGACGTCTGTGTATAACAATATGATCCAATGTTGAAGGCGCCACAACGCCATAGGCGCGCATGACCAACAAAGGATCTGTGAGCTCCTGCTCTCTGGAAATACCTTGCTCTCAACTTCCAGCATCTAATAATCTGACTATGTATATTGGTACACAAAATGTAGTCCACAAAAACTAAAAATGCATCACAGAATATGGCAGAACAAAGCTTCTGACAAAATTTCAAGTTTGTATCTTTAGTCATTTCAGAAAAAAGCTTGACGATAGCTGTGATGGCCAGAAGGAATGATAAAAAATTGACGAAGACCGTCAACAGCAAGAAGAATGCTAACAGGTCTAAAAATTCATCCCACGATATGACAGGATTATACAAAGCATTGGCAAAATTTCAAGTTTGTATCATTTACCATTGCAGAGAAAAGCTTGGCGAAAGTTGTAACGGACGGACGGATGTAATGTTGAAAAATTGACTTAAGTCGGTCAACAGGAAGTAGTATCCTTATTGGTCTGAAAATGCATCCAACAATATGGCATTATTATAAAAAGCTTCTGACAAAATTTCAACTTTGTATCATTTACTATTGCAGAGAAAAGCTTGGCGAAAGTTGTAACGGATGGACGGGTGTAATGTTGAAAAATTGACTAAAGTCGGTAAACAGGAAGTAGTGAACTCATGGGTTTTGAAATGCATCCTTCATTATGGCATTACTATAAAAAGCTTCTGACAAAATTTCAAGCTTTTATCATTATTGATTTCAGAGACAAAGCTTGACAAAAGTTATGACGGACGGAATAACGGACACAGGTAAAACAGTTAACTTCCTCTTCCTTCGGAGCGGGGTATAAAAATAAACTGATACAAGTTGTAGATACAAATATAAGAATTGTCGGGCTGATTTAAGAATGCAATACATATACAATGAAAAGAAAATGTAAAAACAAAAAAAGTACAAATAATTTAGATACATATAATTTAAAAACAAAAGATATTGCACCAAATTTACAAACCAAAAGATGCACACATCGTTAAACATTTAAGAAATGTCCCATTTACGGTTTCTGCAAAACAATTAAAGAGCTTATATTCTGTTGGTGCTGGCATTCAACAAAAATTAATTATTCAACCATGCATAGATCTAGCTGAAAGTATTTTGCTACAAATAACTAAATACCGAAGTCACTGTGAATTTACTTTCTGCATATGCGCATTTCGACAACTTATGTCTCATCAGTGCAGATTAAATCTAAACGTTTGGAAAACCATTAACTCAAAGATGTTACATTTGATTACATTTGAAAGCATTTTATAAATTTAGGAATAGATCAGACACATTAAAAAATAATTATGCTTTATGTACCAAGCAATTTAGATTAAATTGGATTTTCTCAGAATATCATGCAAACATTCAGTAAAATGCATCATCCATGTTCAGTTTACATATTGCAATTGCAGGTACACATACATTTATCTATATAACCATTTAGAGGTTTCTACATTTAGATAAATATACCGTTCTAATCTGCTAATTGGTATCAGCACAATATCACGAATTTTCCAAGACAGTAATATGGCAAAAGATCGCATGTTGTTAAATTACATTTGCGATGCAGATATGGAGTAAATGTGCAAGAGACAAAGACTCTACAAATACATGGAAAACAAGCAAAGGAACAACGCTTTAGTTGTAGTTCTTCATTTTGAAGTCAGCATGAGGCCTTCAACAATGAGCTTTTCTCATACCTCATAGTTAGTTCAAGACGGCCACAAGCACTAGTTTGAGCAGAATTCTTTGCAACTTGTCGAACAACGCCACATCCATGTCTTTTCTGATCATGGATGCGGGGTTGTCAACAAACATGAATTAAACTTGCAGAGTGCACTTGCAATCACTGTCATCCATTTCTCCACAAAAGCACTAGTGCATGTCTTGTAATTTCATATGGAATTCTGGCTCACTAAGATTCTTGATTTTTCCACAGCAGTTAAGCACATATGTTCAATACCTTATGATAAAAGGTTCACCATACGACAATTGATGTGTATAGTTTTTCTCATTGTTCTAGACTGTGAATCGAAAAAACTTCATGATACAGTGAAAAATAAGTCGAAAGAACTGAAAATAGGTGTTTCTGCTATGACAGTATACTGTTCCCGAAAAGAATTACATTGTCGGAGAAAGTGACAAAATATCGACGTCATTTTCTTGGCTACGTTGACGGCTCTTGAATCTCCAGATAGGAATGTTTTATAGCGATACGGTTTTGAATAAGATATAATTTGGAATCCTTGTTTGGGAAAATGAAATTCTTTGTAGAAGTAGAGTCAAGAAGACTAGTTAATACAGATAACTCTACATCACAAGGTGAAACCAAGGTAAAACCATCACAAGGTAAAACCATCTCATGATTTTATTAAGCCAAGTTTTCTTACAATTGGCTCGATGAGTGCCCTGTGGTTGTTTAAATGTTGTGATCGTCCTCTACTAGTCTTTTTGTCGGGAAATTGATGACAGCGATTGTAAGAACACTTTGCCAGTTAAGTTTATGTTTGTTGACGATCCCGCATCCATGGATCAAAGGATAAAAAAACATGGATGTAGCGTTGCTCAGCAATAAGCAATGAATACCGCTCAAACCGGTGCTAGGGGCCGTCTTGAACTTGCTATGAGGTATGAGTAATGCTCATTGTTGAAGGCCTCATGGTGACTTCAAGATGAAGAACAACAATAAAAGCGTTGTTCCATTGCTGTGTTTTACCATGTATTTGTAGAGATTTTGTCTCATTTGCATTTACTCAATATCCCTTCATTGTTAATTGATAGCTAAATGTTTGCATAGCCTCGGTCCGAGTGGTCTAGAGTGCTGGATGCAATTCAGACGGTATTGACTGAAAGATGGCACAGTGCATGGCGTTGGTGTGCATGACCAAAAATGAAGTGATACAAATTTCAGATAAAAATGCAATATTTGTCGGGCTGGTTTCAGACTGGAATTAAAATGCATTGAAACAAAAATGTATAAAAAAAGTACACATAATTTACATGCAAATAAAAAATACAAAAATGTTGAAGTAAATTAACAAACAAAAGGTGTACACAGCGTATAACAATAAAAAAAAATCTGTTGTCTAAATACCATTTAAGGTTTACACAAAACAATCCAAAGTTCAAATTTTGTTGAAGGTGGCAATAAGTTATTCATGCGCAACTCTAGCTGCATGCATTTGGCTACAAATATTAACATTTGAAAAAACTTTTAATGAGGAAGGGATCAGTCAAGTTAAATATAATCATTATGTACAAAGCAATTCCGATTTACTCGGATTTCTAAACAATATAATGTAAAAATGCAGTGAAATGTATCATCCATGTTCGATTTACGTATTGCAGTTCCATGTGCATATACATTTTTATCTATATATTCATTTTAGTTGACAACATAACGATAAATATATCGTTTTACACTGCTAATTGGTGATTAAGTCAGCAACATATCACGAAATCTTCCAAGACAGTTAAATAGCAAAAGATTGCATGTTGTTACATTGCATGTCTTGTAATTTGACATGGGATTATCGCTCATTAACATCTTGGTGTATTCCACATGTGTTCAATAATATAGCGAAAAAATTCACCATACCAGAATTATTGTGTTAAGGTCTTTTTTATTGTTTCAGTCTTTGCTTGGGCAAAAGTTATTGTTGCAGCGGAAATTGTGTCGAAAGAATTCAAAATTGGTGTTGCTGCCATGACGGTCTACAGTAACTGAAATTAATCGCATTATCGGATATAGCGACAAAAAAATTGACACAATATTCTTGGCGACATTGCCGGTTCATGATTTTGACAGAGTATCTCCAGATAAAAATTTAATGAATAACTAAATACCGAAGTTACTGTGAATTTACTTTCTGCATATGCGCATTTCGACAACTTATGTCTATTCAGTGCATGTGACGGTATATTAATGTGACGGCTTGTAAAGATGTTCTGTGTTAGACTGCGTGTTCTCGATAAGGTCGTGTGTCTGACGCGTTTCTTGACTGGTCTTTCCCTCCGATTTCTTTGGTCTTATATTTGCAATCTTTATTTGGCAGAGGGATACTCTTCGTATCAGTAATAATTAAAATAATACCGATAATTTTACATCACTAGGTAAAACCTCATAAGAGGCACCAATCGGTTATTAAAAGCTACATATTAATATAGCTAACCGAGTGATCTAGGGTGCTGGATAGAATATAATGTTGACACCTACATGTACAACGTTGAATCATATTTTAATAAACAAACGTCAAAAAGCAACGATATCAAATAAAATTACATCTTTCAAAAGGCACCTGAACTTCTTTCTAGTCTGATTTTTATGGAGTTTGTAATATTAAGCAGCTCGGAACTTTCCGAAGTTTCTTAGAATACTTATATAATATAATATTTATTATTTTCTAATGTAGACAAATCATTATTTAAACAAAAGTATAAATTTTAACTGCATCATTGTAATTTATATCATAAAAAATCACTTTGTCTTCGAATTATAAATATTTTGAATCTTTAATCATGAAAATATTTCCAAATTACTTGAAAAAGAGTAGACATTACAGAGTTTATCACTAAAATTTCATTAAAATCAGAGGAGAAATAACTTTAGAACATTTTAACTGTTATCTCATATGAAAAAAACAACACGATTTGACATCTGTTTATAACAATATGATCCAGTTCTGTAGACGCCACAGTGCCACAGGAGCGCACGACCAACAAGGGATTTGTGAGCCCGTGCTCACTAAAATTACCCCTCCTCTCAACTTCAAGCATCTAATAACCTGACTATGTTGGTGAACAAAATGTAGTCCTCAAACTTAAAATGCATTGAACAATATGGCAGGACTTAACCAAGATTCTAAAAAAATCAAGTTTGTATCTTTACTCATTTAAGAGACAAGCTTGACGATAGCTGCGATGGACAGATGGAATTATAAAACATTGACGAAGACTTAAAACAGGAATAGTACCCTGACAGGCCTGAAAATGCATCCTAATAAAAAGCTTGACGAAAGTTGTGACGGCCAGAGGAACGGATTGTTTAAAAATTTACTAAGTCAGTAAACAGGAGTAGTATCCCGATTAGTCTAGAAATGCATCCCACAATATGACATTACCTTACAAAGCTTCTAACTACATTTAAATCATTAATACATTGCAGAGAAAAGCTTGCCGAGAGTTGTAGCGGACGGACAGATGGAATGTTGAACAAGGTGTGTTTGTGAAACCCTACATATGGCTCCAGATTCTACGATAAAATATAAAAAAATACCCAATGTTACTTCGTTATTTCCTCTGTGACCTTGACTTTTGACCTAATATTTTGCATATTTATGTTCCCCCTGACACGACATATACATTTGCCAAGTATTAAAAGTATTATATAGTTCAAAGGTTGTTTATTACCATAAAAACACCAAATTCAACCCCTTTATTCTGAAACAGATGAAGCCCTAGGGCCTCTTGTTTATTGAAATGGTTTTAATTGTTAAATGTATCTGTTTAAACATGCTATAAGAAACCTACAGAAATACTGCATTAAGAATCTAAAAATCTAAAAATTCATTTTTTTCGTTTGTCCCCATTTGGCCTCTTGTTTCTATAAAACGGTAAATGCTACCTAAAATCTTTGTACATATTACAGTTTTGCAATGTTATTAGCAATAACATAAGACAAACCCCGTCTCAATAGGATAAATAATAAGGATTCTACAGTCAAATATGTGAAAACAGAAGATTTCGCCCCTTTTTAACCTCTGTGACCTTCACCTTACCTAATTGTTTTGCATATGTATGTTCCTCTTGACTAGACCTATACACTTGCCAAGTATGAAAAGTATACCTTACAAAATTCAAAAGTTAAATCCCGGGGTTAAAGTTTCGGGTGCACAGATAAACAGACAGGACAAAAACAACATGTCTCCGATCCTCGATCTGGGGGCATAAAAATTGTAAACAGGAAGTAAAATGCCAATAGGTCTGAAAATGCATCCAATAATATGCCATTACTATTTAAAGCTTTTGACAAAATTTCAAGCTTCAATCATTTTCCATTTCAGAGGAAAACTTGACGAAAGTTGCGACGAAGTGGACGGACGGACATAATTTTAAAAATTTGACCAAGTTGAAAAACAGTCAGTAGTATCCCGATATGTCTGAAATTCAGCAATATGGCATTCCTATAAAAAGCTTCTGCTAAATTTCAAGTTATTATCATTTACCATTGCAGAGAAAAGCTGGACGAAAGTTGTGACGAACGGACGAATGGAATGTTGAAAAATTGACTGGAAGTAGTATGCCAACAGGTCTGAAAATGCATCCCGCAATATGGCGTTACTACATAAAGATTTTGACAAAATTTCAAGCTTTTATCATTATCCATTTCAGAGACAAAGCTTGACAAAAGTTGTGACGGACAGAATGATGGAATGACGGACTCAGGTAAAACAGTATACTCCCTCCTCTTCGGAGCGGGATATAAAAATAAACTGATACAAGTTATAGATACAAATATAATAATTGTTGGGCTAATTTAAGACTAGAATACATATGCATTGAAACAGAAATGAAAAAAAAACAGGTACAAATAATTTATATGCATTTAACTTAAAAACAAAAGATGTTGCACCAAATTTACTAACCAAAAGATGTACACAGCGTTAAACATTAAAGAAATGTCCCTTTTACGGTTTCTGCAAAACAATTAAAGAGATTATATGTTGTTGGAGTTGGCATTCAATGAAAATTAAAACGTCAACAATGTGTAGCCCTAGCTGAATGTATATTGCTAAAAAAATTACATTTGAAAGCATTTTATAAATTGAGGAATAGATGAACATATTAAATAATAATCAGGTATTATGAACGAAGCAATTTGATTTACTTGGATTTCTTTAGAATATCATGCAAGCATGCAATAAAATGCATCATCCATGTTCAGTTTACATATTGCGATTGCGTGTAAATATACAGTTACCTATATTACCATTTAGAGTTTACTACATTTAGATAAATATATCATTCTAAACTGCTAATTGGTGAAAAAGTCAGCATCATATCACGAATTTTCCAAACAGTAATGTGGCAAAAGATTGCATGTTGTTAAATTGCACAAACGATGAAGATATGGAGTAAATGTGCATGAGTCAAAGTCTCTACAAATACATGGGAAAACAAGCAAAGGAACAATGCTTTAACTGTCGTTCGTCATCTTGAAATCACCATGAGGCATTCAACAATGAGCTTTCCTCATACCTCATAGTTAGTTCAAGACGGCCCCAAGCACCGGTTTGAGCGGAACTCTTTGCAAATTGTCGAACAATGCCACATCCATGTCTTTTCTGATCATGGATGCGGGGTGTCATCAAACATAAATAAATTAAACTTGCAGAGTATTTCTTACAATCACTGTCATCTATTTCCCCACAAAAGCACTAGTGCTTGTCTTGTAATTTGATATGTGATTTTGGCTCATTAAGGTTCTTGCTTTTTCTAAGCACGTATGTTCAATACCTTGTCATAAAGAAATCACTATAAGAGAGGTATTGTGTAAAGTTCCTCTTTATTGTCCTAGGCTGGCCATAAAAAACTACTGATGCAGAGGAACGGAAATGGAGTCGAATGAATTCAAAAAAAGGGTTTGTGCTATGATGGTATACTGTTTTTGAAATGCATTACATTGTTGGAAATAGCAACTTAACATCAAAGCCATTTCCTTGTTCCCCTGACGGTTCTTGAATCTCCAAGATAGGAATGATTTATAGCGATACGGTTTGCAATGTGATATAATTTGCAATAAGTGAAGACGAAGAAGAGGCACTAATCGGTTATTGATAGCTTACTGTTATATAGCCTCGGTCCGAGTGGTCTTTGGTGCTGGATGGAATACAGACGGTGTAAACTTATAGATACCACAGCGGCTAGGTGTGGAAGACAAAAAATAAATCAATACAAGTTGGAGATAAACTTACAAGTTGTAACATTTGTTGGGCCAATTTTGGGCTTTGATACATATGCATTGAAATAAAAATGTACCAACAAAAGAGGTACACACAATTTATGTGAAAATAACGTTAAAGCAAATATGATGCACTTAGTTTACAAACTAAAAGCGTACTAATATCATTTACGGGTTACGCTAAAAAAAACGAACAAAAATACAAAACAAAAACAAAAAAAAAGCTAATATTTCGGTGAAACATGCATTGAATAAAAAGTATTAAGTCAACCATGTGCAGCTTCAGCTGCATGCATTTTGCAACAAATAATTATATTTGAAAGCATTTTATCATCGAGATAGATAACACAGACACATTAAATACAAAATCTTTCTGATTGTATGCATTATTTACAATGCAATTTAGTTTAACTTCTTTATTCTACCATGTAAACATGCAATAAAATTCATCATCCATGTTCAATTAACATATATTGCAATTACGTGTGCATATACATGTATCTGCATAACTATTTTGGGTTGACTACATTAAGTTAATGATATTGTTCTTAACTACTAATTGTTGTCGAAGTCGGAAACATATCACGAATGTTCAAGACAGGGATGTGGCAAAAGATTGCATGTTATTGAAATGCATGTCTTGTAATTTGATATGGGATTGTGGCTCATTAACGTTCTTGCTTTTTCAATAAAATAAAGCTCATATCATGAACCATTCATCATAAGGACGACCATATGATTTTCATGGGAGGGCTTAGGCGATTTTGCCTAGAACATTTCTTTATTCTTCAAGCCAAAATCAAATTATATATTTTCATGAGAAGAAGGATAAGAATATTTATTTTCACTGGAAGCAAGATTAAATTATTTATTTACATAATCGCCCAACCCCCTCCACCCTATCCCCTTGAAAATCAAATGGTCGTCCCCTAACAGAAATATTGTGCAAAGTTCATTATTCCAGACATCGCATGGACAAGACTTCTTGATGTAGCGGAAATGAAGTCGAAATAATTCAAGATTTTCTTTGTGTCGTTGACTGTTCTTGATCTTGACAGATAATTTCAAGATGTTAAAGTACAGTGAAACATGTCTAAACCGAACCCTTACTAAACCGGAAACCTGTCTTAACCGAAAACCTGTTTAAACCAAACTCATTTTGAAGTCCCTTAATATCAAATATTTTTATTTTAAACCTGTGTAGACCGAGTACCTCTAAAAAACGAACGAATTTGAGTCCGGAAAAGCTTCGGTTTAGACAGGTTTCACTGGACTTTGGAACAACATGGTTAGCAATAAGATATAGAATTTGCAATTCTTGTTTGGGGTGGAAGTTAAATTATGGGTATCATACAGCTCATTTAAATTATTGCAGTTGGAGATTAACATATGTGTTATGGTCTCATGTTCATTTACTCCATATCCTTTCGTAAAATATCAGTAGAATGATAATGGCTGTAGTTAAAACCGATAGTTCTACCAGCGGGTGTACCAATAAACATTGATTAATTGGTTGATAGGAGAAATTTAGGGATTTTTTTATATAAATGTAATTTGTGGTATAGGCACAACAAAGGATTAAATCGAGTACCAAACTAGTCATACCCAACTAAACGTCGGTATGGTTTGTCAATTATAAAAAAGGGTCAATACGTAAGATTTTGTGTTTTAGTACAAGGGCGACAGTACAGCAAGATGGTGATAAAAGTGGTAATTCATACAACAGTTAAGGGAGTATTACTTGCAGACAATTTATAATTTGAATGAACATTAGCACCTTCTCTTTTTGAAACTTACGGAACAGCTGCAGTAAAAATGATTATCTTTGAGAGACGTCAAAATTTGACGGGAAACGGTGGTGGAAGTGGATCTCTCTAGGCCGTTTCTTCGGTTTCCAATGGCTGCTGATATGACTTCAATATGAAATACCATTCGGGACTTTTGAATCGTGTTCGTCCGGAAACAGATCTATTTCTATACTTAAAAAAATCAATACATCAATACATAAAGAGGGATCACTAATCAATGAACACTTTTGAGCCAAGGGTGATTTATATTCGATTGATTTGTAGCGCTTCTAATCAGTTAAAAATTGTCATATTAGAAAAAATATAAATGCACTTCAATTTCATAAATAGTTTGTTTATATGTTTCAATAGGTTTGGAAATTCAGTTTTCCTTCTTATTGGTATCCGAGGCTATCGTTTCCGCCTTCAATTACACGAGAGTTCTTATTTCGAAAGTCCCGTATTGGAAGTTGATAAAATTTTGTACATTGTTTTCATGCATTTTAGAGTGACCTATGACCGAGATAATGTGATCTTTGCGTAAAAATATTTAACCCTGTTTGAATAGATAAGACCCATGGATATCGAAACTTTCTGAAGACTGAAGTTCATACTCCCTTACTACGTATCATCGTATAAAGTGATTTCATTTATTGAATTAGGTAGTGTTTCTCAATTTAACAGTTAATGTGGAAGTAGATCTACAGGAAATGGGAAAACAATAACCCCTGTAGGTTCTGTCACTGGCAATCATATAGTAATGGTATGTGTCAGGTTTCAGATTTATTAATTTTCCTTGCTAAGCTTATTATTGATAAAGCCATTTATCATTGCATTGATATATTGCTTATCATCAGCTAAATAGCTTCTTACTATTTTGAGTGTGGTATTGGACTCTTTTATACTAAACAGGGACATGCGGCCAGGGGTTCAGAACTTGAACAGAAAATAACACTAGAAAATATACTGATGTGGTGTATGAAGGACAAATACAAGAAAATGATAATGTAGAGGCCTAATGTACATCTTGTATCAGTGCTATGACATTCGGATCAAAAAAGGTTAAAAAAAAAGATCAAAATAATTTATGATGCAGTCGAAAGTATAAATGTATAAATGCGCAAGGTTTCTTGTTATTGCGTCGCTAGTCCCAAATGAGATGAAATAACGATACATTTATTTTATTCTTATTTATTCGTTTCTCTTTTATTTTTGTATTAATGACTTTGTTTAAAGCAACAAGTTTGTTTTTAAATTAAATTATTGTATAATTTGATTTCGTTATCTGTAAAATGGTCGGTCCCTTCAAGTGAAAATATTATGCATCTCTTAGTGACATTGAATTAATATTGAACGAAGCATTTCACCATTTATCGACAAAAATCATCTAAAACAAAGATTATAATAGCGGAACGATTTCTAGTATTTAATTAGAACTGAGAATAGATTTGATTTATTGTCTGGTTGAATTTCCGCAAGGAAATCGTTAACGCTTGTTTGATATACAGAATATCGACTCTGTACATTTGTTTATTTGACATAATACAGTTAATGGTTTTGTCAAAGAACAGCTGAATATCAATAAGACTATGTAGTTATAGTTATTGATCAGGAAAACTTTCTCTGACAAAATAATAACGCCTGTGCGCTGTTTTCGAAGGGTAAGGCATTGTGGTATCTTCAAGATTATTCAGGTCATTGGACATGGCTTTTACTGATACCCTGATATATTAAGGATCCGGGCTGGTGTTCCAGTCAAATTGCTTTTGAATTGTATACCCCTAAGCTTTCAAAAAATGAGAATTAACAAATCAGGCATTGCAGTTTTATTCAATGTTACGAAACAACCGATGAATAAATTTATATTTATCTACATGTATTTATTTTATAGCTGCTGTAAAATTACCAAATTTGTATCTCTGATAAGATGGATGCTGTCAAATATCAGACTGACACGAGTCACCTTGTGAAAATGGGGGAACCAATTAATTATTATAGCAGAAAGTCAAAAAATTCAGCAGTAGAACACTGGTATTTACCCAATTTATTCTTTTGACTTATTGTAATACATTCAGACTTTTTAATCCTTTGTTAGAGAGTTGATGGTATATTGCTATTTATATACAAAAAACTTTTGTCTTTTGATTTTAATTATTTATATTTGTAATCATTTTTGTTTGTTATGTAGTTTTTTTTCACTGTTCAAATTGCATTTTTTAAACACATACATGTATGCTTATCTCGGGACTACCGTTAATTCTTCTCTATTCGTCTGATATAACTCAAAGTTATGCAATAAAGTGTTACTCCCTTTCCCTGTTAGCACTTTCTTTATAACAGAATTTGTATTTACTGCTAGTTGAACTTCCTTTAACCTTATTGATATATTGGTATACGTAAATATAAAGCTAATTACAAAACGGATCCTTTATGAAGCATTAATTAAACAGGTAAAATATATCAATATATCGATTCAAGGTGTACTAATTAATAATAAATGACGAATATAAAGTAATATTAATGAAAGCTAATCAGAAAAATTTCTATTATCGTTTACGTTAGGAACTATATCAATTTTCTCGTTATTTTTACATGTTGGTGTTGTAAATCCATATGTGATACTGATTGAAAAATACATTAAGATCATATTGCCGTGGATCTTCTCACCCCGACACATTATTACGGCACGGTGTTTTTATCAATACTATTTGTTTATCAGAAGACAAGTCGAGTTGCGTAAACTTCCCTGCGTGGTTTCAAATAAAAACACATTTAGAGGTTAATGACTAGATAGAAAGAATTTCTACTGAGAATTCAAAGACTGTCAGACAGCTGACTTCTCGTTTCTGGCAATGTAGGATATTGGAAATTTTTACATTAGTTTTATTCTGACAATATTTTTATTAATTTCGCGCCTTCATTTTTTTTCGATCTATTTATTATGTGTATTACTTTAAATTTGCTGCCAACAGTTGTATCATTATTTATTTGCAGATTATGATTGACTGATCAATTGCTGTTTAACGCTAAATTCAGCAATGTACATCGTAGCGCGAACTTTTCTTCACATTATGTTTTCATATTGTTTTTTTTTCTTCTGATCGTTTTAGTAGCAATCTCCTTAAAATGATTGATTGTGAAAAGTGTGCAAAAAAAGGGTTTGGTTAAGACAGGTATCACTGTATATAGATATTAGACACTATTGATATTGTAACTTGAGTTAAGTTCATTACAGGTACTCATGTAACAATGCTATACTTTTGTTACAAAATAATAGCATGTTCGATACGAATTTTCTCTTGTGAATCAATACCACCATGAATCAACAGCACCAGCATGGACTTTAACTCTGTTATCTGTGAATATTCTAAAATATCATTCAGAGTCTGCACTTCGTAAGATCTTCAAGCCATCCTAGAACTTTGTAATTTCATTCACAGTCTGCACATGGAAAAATATTCAAGCAATCTCAGGACTTGGTAATTTTAACTTAATGGAGTCTAATAAGTATGCCTCCATTATCCACAACTACTCCTAAATCCCTAAGTACAATTCCACTGTGTACAATTCAACTGTTCTTGCAGGAATGCTACTTAAGGGAGTACGAGTGTAAGAATTGTTGTAATTAGAATTAAAATTCTGACCTTTTGTTTTGAAGAACTTTGCTAATAGGACAACATGAGCAAAAAAAATGAAACTCCATTAAGAATTTTTGAGATATAAGATGTCAAAATTTTTGCGGGAAACACTTTTATCTAGAGTTTTCCTTCATTTTCAATTAGCTGTTTATATGCCTAAAAAAAATATAAAAATATAATTGGAGGTTAATAAAATTTTGCATATTGTCTATTTTATGCATGTTAAAGTAACCTATATTACCAAGAAAATATGATCCATGTGCAAAAAAAAATTACCCCTTGATTAACCTGAGGATATCGAATGCTTCCGAAATCTGACGCTCATACTCCCTTTATAACAAAATTCAAACATACAAAGGACAAAAAGACATAGCAGGTGCAAAACTTCTGCAAAAAATAGCATTGGTCCTTACCTGGTACGGGTATTTCGAAATAAATGGTGGACAAAAACGGTTTTAATATGCTCCAAACCTCCATTTACCTTATATTGATGTATGGTAGTATTTCAACAGCAATTAAGAACTAGTTTTGCAATTGCAAGCAATAGCCAATGTTTCCTCAGGCGACCAGTTCTAACATTTCATTTCATTCGCAGCCTCAAACTCTACCTAGAGATCGATTTTCGTTGAAATCGGACAAAGTTTAAATTTTGACGTATTATGGCAGCCATCTTGGAAATGACAGCCATTTTGATTTTTTTTCCTAATAAATCCCTTCCTTTCCTTTTACGAATCCTTTATAGAATATATGAACATCATGTCTTCCTACTTACATAATTCGTGTAAGCAACTGGGTGTTGTTGTTTCTATATGACGGATAACGGCGATTGAAAATCGGTATGCTGCGCTTCCATGTACTTTCTACAAATGTAATATAGTCCAAATTATGTCACAAAATATCAAAGCATAAAATCATTTGTTAGAGTCGAAATCGGAGAAACATATTGGAGGATCTAGATTTGGAGTTATGCGAGTATGTTTAATGCAATGTACAAAGAATGATAAATTAATTATCCCTGAAATCTGATATCATATTAAAACAATCAGAAATAGTATGACACGGACCGTTTTGGTGAAATTTAAAAAAAAAACTGGTCCCGATTTCTGCCCCTAAACTTTTCTGACCAGCACCTGGGTTGAAAAAATAATCTGGTTGTCACCCTGTCCATTCGGAAAAAAAAGCCCCACTTAACAAACATTCCTAGCATAGTGTATATTGAAAAAAAAAATAATCGGACCCGCACAGCGGACCAATGTATTGAGAAAAAAATTTCGGGCCCGCACAGCGGACCAAAAGATTTTCCGGCTCGGATGAAAATCCCACCTTCCCCTGATAAATAAAATGGTCCGTGCCTAACAGCTCATTACTTCTACTATATATTTAAATTGATGACGTGTAACCCTAATGACATATAATATATGAATAAAACATTTAAGGGAGTACGGGTGTCAGAAATTTTGTAATTAGAATTAAAATTCTGACCTTTTGTTTTGAAGAGCACATCTAATGGAACAACTTGAGCAAACAATTTTGAAAATCCATGTAGGAATTTTTGAGATATACGACGTCAAAATTTTAGCGGGAAACAGTTCTCTCTAGAGTTTTCCTTCAATTTGAATAAGATGTTTATAGGCCTTTAAATATATGAAATTATAATTGGAAGTTGATTAAATTTTATACACAGTCTATTTTATGTATTTTAAAGTGACTTATGACCAAGAAAATGTGATCCATGTGCACAAAATTTTAGCACTGTTTGAAAGGATAAAACCCGAGGATATAGAGATATAGAATGCTTCTGAAATCTGAGGCTTGTACTCCCTTAATACTTTCAAATACTTAAAAAAGGAAGTAAAGCTTATTGTTTGTCAATACACCAAACAATAAAACCTGTAAATATCTAAAACCTATCCTGTCTCGGATGAACATGATTGATTAGAGTTTTTCCTTCAGTGGGCAATAGTTTAGTTTTGTCAGTAAAAGAACAAATTAATCAATTAAAAAATAAAGTTAAAAAAAGGTGGAAGATGCAACTGGAGCAACGATTTTTGAATGCCACTAAAAGGGAAGATATGAGTATAGTCGGGAGATGTAGGAAAAAGAAGGGAAGCGGGGAATGTGTCAAAGAGACAACGACCCAAAGGGGAGTGTCTTCTATTCGACCCCCATTGAAATTGCTCTCCTAAGAAAATCAAACAAGGGTTCTCTATACTGCATGTAGCATTGCGTTTCTCAAGACAATTTGTCTACAATGTTTCGCGGCCAGGCTGTCCGTACTAAGACCTGAATACTCCGCGCAGACAGGGCCTTCCCCTATCCACCACCTGGACCTTCCCCTATCCACCGCCAGGTCTTTCCTCTATCTACCACCAGGCAGCTCTGTAGACGGAGTCCCAGAAAACTATTCAGCTGCCGAGAAATATAAAGTATTAATAAGTAATTAAATCTTTTCAGAATAAATCTGCTTTTTGTAAATATTATTATTCCATTTGCCAAAAGCTTTTTAAATCGTAAAGCATATACAAAATGTATATATGAAAAAGAAAGGAAATGGGGTAAATGTCAAGGAGACAACACCCCACATCCAGGTCAAAACGACAAAAAAGATTCCTGCTGAAGAATAACCACAACATCAAGTATTCAATAGTTTTATTGACATTGTTATCACACTTGCTGAAACACTTGATTTAGTCTGGATGTGGGGAACTAATTTTTCAGCATTTAAAAAACATTGAGAAGGGTTATTATTTTGCATGTCAGCTTAAACCTGTTGAGTTCCTTTCAATCATCATTAGATCTTTACTTTAGAGTTTTATTTTAACACGTAGCAATTAACGGAAAATTTCAATTTGTTAGTGTTTCACAAAACAAACGGGGGGATGTCAAAACTACAGATCGATTCATCAAGGTTCTCTTAATACCTTAGAGTAAATAGTAATATTCTATCATATCATGAT